>JABXWE010024511.1:0-19344 GCA_014611495.1 Limonius californicus | reverse complement strand
TAACTTTGTCAGAAAACACAAATTGCGATGAATAAATTGCTCTCCCTGTGGTGATATTCAGTTCCTTTGGAGTGTCTGGTTTATTTTTACGTACTGTCCCAATCAAAGTCATATTTTTTAACAGCAAAGATTCAGCTAAAGCTACAAACGTAAAGAAATTGTCTGTAGTAACACCACGACCAGTACCAAACAGAGGTGAAACTAAATCTGTAACTACCCGGAATGCTTGGTTTTTTTCTGGACGCCCGCCAGGCTGTTTACCGGTGTAAACCTGCAGGTTGTGAAGATAAGTTGTCTTTACGTCTGCAGATGTCCAAATTTTGATCCCGTGCTTAGCAGGCTTAGAACTCATATATTGTTTGAATGGGCACTTTCCACGAAAAGCAGCTAGTTGTTCATCCACTGTTACCGTTTCGTAGGGAACAAAGGCTTCTCGGCAATTCTTCACAAAGTCTTCAAATATGTCTCTAAACGCAGCCAACTTATCTGTTTGCCTTCTCTCTAGTCTCGTTGTTCCACAATGTTCCAGAACATTCCACAACATTCGAGACCGCTCTGGAATGTTCCACAATGATCTGGGATGTTCCGGTATGTTGTGGAATGCTCTCGAATACTGTGGAATGTTCTGGAATGTTCTAGAAATTTACTAATAAATTATAACATAATGTACTACGCGGGGTCTTCTAGGGACCCCAGTCACAAAATAATCATTTTTATAAAAAATATACAAGCAAAAAAATCCAAATATGATTAAAATCGTTTATGAAGGATGGAAAATCAGGTACCAATAAGGAAAATATGCAGAAAAAAATATTTTCTAAAATAACTTGAAAAATGTGAACTTGGGGTCCCTGAAGGACCCCGCGTAGTACTTTAAGGGTTAAAATTATAACCTCAAAAATATAACTTTCACATAAACTCCAAAATTTATATTTAACACAGTTATTTATCTAAATAAAAGTATAGCAAAACTTTCCTCATATAATACATGAACTAATACCAACAATAATAAATCATAAATTCTTATATCAATCTTGATACAAGCAATTTTATAAAGTGTATAATACAATATTATAATTATTTACATTTCAGAGCCCCAACATTACTTTGGACACCTCAATTCATAGTCAACATGGAAAATAGACGTCCCCACAACTATTCACTACCGATTTTCCACTGAAAACATCACTCCGACACCACATAAAGCACATCGTACAACATTACAAAGCTCGGAAAATACCTTCTTATCTTATAAGGTTTACAATCATGAATTAATATAAGTATAATCTTCCACAGAGCATAATTAACATTACAATTAAGCTAATTATTCTTAATTTTAGATATAATCTGGAATAACAACACCAAAAATAGTATCCTTTCAATATGATCAAAGCATTACGTAACAAAAATACATAATATAGGGGAAATAACACAGCAATATATATATATATATATATATATACAGTGCTTCCCGAAAGTAACGGATAAATTCTGTAAAATCGTTGAGAAAAATATTTCATAAAAATGCTCGGACACGTCAACAATTTCTTATAAGTTTTTTGAAATGTTTTCACCTTGTTTTAATCTTGAATATGTTGTCTACTATTTAAAAAACTGTAGAAGGGTCTTTCATTGACATACCTACGGTGACAATAACAAACGCTAAGTTTAGCCTATTTTGGGTAACTTTATTTAAAATTAAATTGTTGACGACTCGTAACCGGTATAGGGACCAGGGAAACTTCCCATGGGGCGTTTCAGTACGATATTGTTTCAACCCCCCACCCCTCAACCCCTAAGCGCTAGCAACTTCAACTTTAAATATTCAAATGGCAAAGTACCCCTTCTGATACCTCATCTGATAGCTTTCTCTATGTTGAATACATGAAAATAAAAGTTTTTCAAAATAGGTTAATAAATAAGGGAGATATTTACCAAAATGTATTCAAATGAAAGTGCCAGTATTCAAGGAGACGTAAATACGGCTGTAGCAATGTGTGGTAAAAACAATTGAAGTTTATGTTCTCAGTACGTCCTGTAAACATTGCGATGAGTTTTGAGAAATACATCAAAATTTAAAACTTTGATTCTTCCGCTTTCAGTATGTCTCATTTTTGGTATCTTATTTCTTTAATTGTTAGAGAATTAACACACACTCCACTAAGTAATGCTAATAAATTTTGTTAGACATTCAATTATTAACAATTTTCAATTATTTTTACCTCTCATTGCTAGAGCCTGCTCGAATATTGGCACTTTCAATTGAATACATTTTGGTAAATACCTCCGTTATTTATCAACCGATTTTGAAAAACTTTTTTCTATCGTATTCAACATAAAGAAAGCTATCAGATGAGGTATCAGAAGGGGTACTTTGCTATTTGAATTTTCAAAGTTGAAGGTGCTAACGCGTAGGGGTTGAGGGGTGAGAGTTGAAAATTACATCTCTAAATGATAATTTAAAAATTAAAATCGACGTGACCGAGCATTTTTTTGAAATATTTTTCTTAACGATTTTACAGAATTTTTCCGTTACTTTCGGGAAGCACTGTATATGCGCATTTCGGTTAGAGTCTGTGCAGTTTAGTTACATTCACACAAGGGTAACTAGTGTGTGCAATTTTTACGACAGTGAAGTTTGTTGTTTCGTGCCATCTACTTTATTACAAGTTACTTAAAAAAAATGGATATTAGAAAGTTTTTTAGTAAGAATGGTAAGTATTGATATTTATTTAGATATCTATGTTTGCATGCGTTATACCGCGTCCACACCAACGAAAAGTTATATGTTATTATTTGCAATGAATTTAAAACGAAAGAAATGTACCAACACCACCAGCAGCAGCAGCGTTGAGAACAAGGAAGTACAACCACTCTCTGCTTCAGACACTGCGACTGCGAGGCCTTCTTCTATGATTCAAAGCACGGTGCCAGACAGTGAAAGTAAAATTTGAAGACGGCGGTTGTCATGAAGATGATATTGGAAATATCGTCGTCCTGGCGACCACCATGCGGGGTAATAAGAAAAAACATCTTCTGGAAAATGACAGGGTACCTTGGAAGAACTACCATTTTTTGGCAGATGCCAAACACCTCAAGAGGAAATGCCATTCATCGTTAATGAGTTTTCGCAAACAAGGAACAATTAGTGGAAGCTGTAGTTAGAAAATGTGCAACTAATCCTCACAAACTATTGTTCAAAAATTAATTTTAGTAATAAATAGTGTTTTTCTTTCGTAATTGTGTACTATTGCGCATGACCCTCCCCCATGGACTTGCTTCCCCCATGAAAGAAGTTGGAATCAGAAAGCTGTTCCCCTTTCCGTTTTGAGCTGGATGCGTCCTTGAAAGAATATAGTGTGCTATAGTAGTATGAAGCGAATTTTTATTAGTTTTCTTATCCGCCTCTATTGGTAATGACAAAAACCACTGAGCGGACTTTGCACAACTGGAAATTTTGTCTGCTCGAGATTTCTACCGAAAATGCACTTTCTACTGAAGTCCTAACCACACTTGTATATGGGTGATACGATTTTACTTCCTATTCGAGAAGAAGAAACGTTACAAATTTAATTATTAATTTCTACGTGCTTTTAGTACCTTAACGACAAGTGGAGATTGTTGTGCTGTTTTGCAGAATATTAAAGTTATACAGTTTTAAATTACCTTGGATAAAAGGTATTATTGTATTCGGTGTAACTATTAAATAAAATCTGTTTAAACTCGTCATATATTTATTTCGAATTTTAACGTTCAGTACAAAAAGTACTTAAACTGCAAGCAATGAGCATCGTCTTCGAGAAATATCTCATTACTAAGCACAGGATTAATTCTTTTGGGAATAAGCAATAAATAGTTAGTTTTCCTTTGCTATTTTGGCAACATTTCGCTTCCACTGTATCATATTCAGATTCAGGACTGTTTAGCTGTAAGGGCTTTCGACATAAAATAGGTTTCCTCTTAAAGAAAGCTGTCTTCAACTGGATCAAATTGGGAGATAGTTAGGCAAGATATTGTTATATGTTACAAGGTGAATTGGGCTGGTTTACAAAACAATGGCCATATCGATTTGAGCTGGTATTGTTTCGGATCAAAAGGATCTCAATTTTCGTCTGTTTCCTTCAATAGAGTTAATTTAATGGTAATTATAGCGGCAAGAAAAGGCGGCTATTGTAGCACACATGCCGTAATCGCGTAAATTGTGCGTTGTATGTGAAATATAACGATCCAATGATCGTCGACATTAGAGGGACTAATTGCGGGCGCAAAGCCGGCCTGCTCCGATCCGGCGGCTTCCTTCCTTGCGCCATTCCGAGCCATTTCCCCACAATCACTCTTTGCTCGCTTCTTTCAGACACTTAAGGCGCAACGAGCCGATTATAGAGCTATTGAATTGAGAAGCGGAGAACAGACGAATCGGTGTTATAAAGCGCGAATTGTAAAATTTCGAGAAATTTATTCAATTACAGCACGAAGAGCAGTCGCGATAAGGAGCGACTTTTTTAATCCCTCCCTGGTGGGTAATATATGAAGTTTCGGGTGCAGGCTTTAAATTGAATTTCATCTCCAATATCAATATCATCGCGAAGTATAAGTATCAATACCCGAGGAAAAGTACACACCGAATTAGGCCCGTAATCTACCGAGCTCTCCATATTTCAATGTGTCCAATCCTTTTTTATGAAATGTCGTCATTCAGAGTCTCAATCCCGAGTTTAATTTGTCGGCTTATGCATTGTGTTTGCGTAGAGGGTCGACACCTATAGCTATAGCCACTTTATGGTAGTCAGCAATTTTGGCATTCAATCGAAACGCAGTTCACACTGCAACATTAATTTATATCATCCAGGAAAAGGGCACGTATACGAATAATATATAAATATTTTCTACTGTAAGTTTTATGGTAGAAACTTTTTGCTAGTCGCCAAAATTTGAAGTCCTAGTTTTACATTCGTAAATTTGAGATCCCCCTTCTGATACGAAAAATTCTTAATCCCACTTCTGACGTCAAAAACATTTGTCAAGCCACGTTTTGGATTCGAGAATTTACATTTATTTCATATATGTAGACATATAGAACAGATAATATGTCCACGTTATAACTTATTTAAATTGCATTATAAAAAGCTTATAATAGTTTTTAAATTATTTGGTCCATCTGCGGTAAGTAATATGTAATAATATATTTAAATAAATTTTTTACATTGCCCACTGCGCTTATTTTCGGTATAACGTTAGATAACGTTTCGCAAAATGTTCAAGAACAAAAATGCATTAATTAATTAAAGAAACGTAGGCAAACCAAAGTAAAATAGGAGCTAATTAATTTTCCGGTTGTAAATCGGTCTCTTCTTTATTGACTGCCGAGGATGAAATGAGAGCTACACCAACTAATATAGCGCAAGAATTCCCAGTGCATCGTTCTAGCATCCGCTCGGGCCGAAATGAATAGGAATTAGCAAATTTTTGTCAAATTAAATGTGCATTAACGTAAGTAGGCACGGGTCGCTTGGATAAGCTTGCTGACCAGCGACTCTCAATAGATTTGGGAAAGAGAGCCGATTACATCACTGCAAAAGGCACAAAGGGTGTTCTTAATGCCTTTGTGAAGATGCGGATTTGAGTTGTTTTAAGAACAAGACAAAGAGCTCGAAATCGACAGAATGACGGATGGACAATGCCCATTTTTAAAGAGCGTGTTTCTTGGTTGTACTTAGAAATGTTTGGATGTTTGCGCAACTAATTGGCTGTAGAACGTTACAAGAATTTTACTGGCATCCCCAAAATAAATAATATTTCACCAAAATTTTCTAGAAAAGTATTTCATTAGAAGGACATTTAAAATAAAAGTTAGAGAGATCCATTGCAACATTGCGTGAGCAAGTTTTTTTCTACCAGTCGCAGGTTTCGAATAAAGTGTTTCTTTTTGGTGGTTTTGCAAATAAATTCGCCTACCATGATCTGAAAATCTGAACTGCCACAGAAAATTTAACACACTCTTTATAGACTACATTAAAACGATCTGAAGAGCTTGTAAAATAGCGAACAAGTTTTTCTTAAAAGAAGTTTTTATTTCGTTCACTTCTTTATATTGTATATAGGGTATAGAAGAAGGTGTGAGAAATTAGTGGGGGAAAAAGTGAAAAAAGAGTGCACATTTGTTGAGGATGTCTGGGTAGATGGCACGCGGACTTCACAATCCGGGCGCCAGCAAACAATGCCACGACTCAACACAATGCCCGGAGTTCAAATGCGCAACATCAAAGTCTGTCAATTCAATATAATACAATTATTATTAATTTCGCTAGAATTATTAAATCAGACACTCTATACAGTTTACTGCTTGAAATGACTAATTAAATTCCATCTATTAAATGTGGAGATGGGAGGACTTTGTATAAGGTACTACGTTGTTTATTTGCTAACTGAATTTAATATTCATTCAGAAGCGATGCAATTTGATATTAAATTTCTAATTATGTTAACGGATCATTATAAAATATTTTCCCATTCGCGAATGAGAGATTGACTAACAAAAATGAGTTTTACATGACATGACTCTTGCTTTTATTATTATTACTTTTATTTATTTTTTATTGTAAATATACTTGAGAAAAGCTAAGTGTATACAAATTAGCCTTAGAAATCAGTAACCTACGTATCCGTCAAAATGTCAATATAAATCTTTTTTATCACTGGAAAGATAATGAACCAATAAAACAATAACGTTCTTGTAGTATGCATGTACAACTCAATATGCTTTCACACAACGTTTCGAGACAGTTATACTGAAGATGATCGTTTTGTAGTTACAACTACATATACCTACAACTAATAGAAAAGTTAGGGATTCTTCATTGCTGTTTCATATATTAATCTACATTTAAGTTTTATGGAGTGTTCAGTTCACTTTGCAGATAATTTACGTTTAGGTAAATTAAAACGTTCCAGAGCCGCTTTGAAGTCTCCAAAATAATTGAAATGTCTTGGTGATTAAAGGGTTAGTTAACAAAAATACGAAGCAATTAATTTAAGTCGCTGCCATGTAGTCAATTTTAATCATAATTCTAGAGAAAATGTACATTTTTTAAATCTTAAAATTTGTAATTAGTTTTTTGCCAAAGCCCAGTCATCTTCAAGAGTATGATTGCAATTATTATACACATTTTTGTTTACTTTCGAACTAAACATTCAAAAAAATAAGTTTTTTGAACGCCCAATTTAGATAGGACGAAGAAGGCAAGGTGTTTGATTAAACGAAGCATTATGTTATGTGACGGGGATAATTGTAGGGTGTAAATCCTCTCGAAATTAACTGGGAATTAAATATCGAAATGTTTTTCTGGGCTGTGTGCGCCTGGGGATTTAATTTCGGCCATGTTTGTCTCGTAAAAACCAATAACGCGGGTTTGGTGTGGATATCTTTGAGTTCGCTATACGGGACACGATGCAGCCCCAGGCACCCTGAGCTAACAAACTATTCACACGAAATGTATTTTATCTTGGTCTTTTTGGATAATAAATTAAAGTTAGCTGCGGTTTTGCCAGGATTACGGCTTTTTATTGCACTCGGGGCTCGAGGTGGACCGCTTGCAGCCCTTTTTATAACGTAATCCTAGGATGGAGTTCATTCTCCTGCTACGCGGGCTCAAATTAATGCTTATACTTAAATTTTTTTACAGTCTTTCGTAAACGTATCTACTGTTTTCATTGTAAACCTGATCAGTTTACAAAAGAACAACTACCAAGGATAGAAGACGGATCCTCAAAGGAACGAGAGAAACCAAAATGTAGAAATAGAGGGAGAGTGTATACGGAAGGAGGAATCAGGAAACTAACAAAGGATGGGGGAAAAAACAAGAAAGGGGAAAGAAAAAAGGCAAGGAAGCAAAAAGAAATGAAGATGGGAACATACAGCAGGCGAAAAAAGATTCACATATATACTCAAATAGAGATAGAATAGAAGAGAGATAGAGACAGAAAGCAGACAAAAAAGGAACATAAAATAGGAAGAGAAAAACGGGGTGGACAAATAGAGTGATATAGAAACAAAGACTAGAGATTACATATAAGACAAAATTAAAAAAACTACCTTAAAATATAATAGAAAGTTGTCCGACTAGAAACAGTTAACAAATCAATGCTAGATATGTGTAAACGGCAAGAATAAAAGAGAATAGTTTGCACAACAAACAATGGATATCGTTTCAAGTTTATTTACGGTTAAATTAAAACAAATTTAAGTAAAAATAAATAGAAAGAACTTATAATTAATGTAGTATGTAAAAGAAAAACTAAACGTAATATAAAAAAGAAGAATGAAAATGCAAAGAAGAAACGATTAAACAGGAAACAAAAACAAAGGATAATACATTGTAATTTTAAGCAATGTTTGCAGTTATTCCTCTGTCTGTATTTCAATAATGGGAGTGTTAGATTACACTTTGGGAGCTATTAAATCCTCTGCTGATTTTTAATTTCAATTACAGAAGACGTTAAAGAATTAAAAACAATTAATTAAGTATAGAATAGATTGATGCAAGAGAACGGGGATAAACGAATAATGGAAATAAAGAACAGATAGACACAGTATGAAATAAATTAATAAAAGGGAATGAATGATAAAAAGAAGAGTGTGGGCAAAATGTTAGAAGGAAGTAGAGAAAAGGACCGAACCATAGATACTAGAAAATATCTGGACGAAGTTTCACAACATGCGAAACAGGGTAAATGAAATCGGATAATGTAGAAAAGTGGAAACACGTAAGTGAGTAAAACAGAGGAAGTAGGACTGGTTTACAAAAGCGAATTATAAAAAATGGAGATCACGATAAAGTGTTAGAAGAAATAGTAAGCAAAATAGCAGACAAATAAAGAAAACATAACGGGGTCAGGTAATACGAAAAAAGGACGAAAAGTAAACAAGGAATTAATAAATCTAGGTGAACGATAGAAGGCAGGACGAGAAGAGCTACTGTACAATCCGTTGGAAGGAGGAAGACTAGCAGAAAATGGTAAATAGGAGTAGTTTATCCGAATGGGGTAATGTCTAGGAAAAACGAAAGCTATTAAGTCGAATATAAATGTGTGGCATCTAAATAATGTTGTGCAACCGTAATAGCGTCGAAACTCGAAAAACTTGTATAATAACAATTTAATATGAATGTTATGTTGAACAAAAAAATAGTCGAATGAATCTTAGAGAAAACAACGGAAAAGGCATTACGACATTAACTGTTTTTCGTGTTTCTCCACTGGATATTATTTACATCCACAAAATTTCTAATTCGTATTTGAAACGATCTTCTGACTTGAATAAGCTTGTCAGGTTTAATAGATGCACACGCCTCGATAATTTAATTTTGAAAAGCATATTCATTTACTGCTGGAGTTCGGTATAATATTTTTTTATAATATCTCAAAGAATGTGGAATGATATCGCATTTTCTTGGTGGGTGTGGATGAACACCTCCTCTTCCAATCCAATTTACCCAACTATACTATTTAAGTAATTCCTAACAATCCAACAACATTTTGAGCTTTTTTTTTTCTAAAGCTCCGGTAGAATGTTTTACAGGAAATCCAAGTAACGTTGGCCTGTCAAATTTTCGTGGAAGAAGAATGAACTAACAATAGTTATCTACTATGCCATATCATAGTTACAGAAAACACTCTTTAAAAATGGGTAACACGTAACCAGTGCGGATTTTGTTGTGCATAGTAGTGCTAGTTATGTTTATTTACTTTCGCATGGTTTGAGAATTTTGCCTCGTACGTTTATTCTTTAATTCAGGGTAGTTAGTTGACTGTGTGAATAATCAGTGGAACAAATAAATACCTAATTGTTCATAATTGTTATTACGCGTGCAGGACCCACATGACCTTACGCTACTACAAATCGATTTATTTATCCAAATTTCATAGCTAGAAAAGGTAGGGGTGACGGGAACTATTCTGATGAAGACAAAAGACCTACTGAATTGCGTTAGTGGATTTATGCATGTCGTCTAGCTCATTAGCATTATTAATCCACTAGTGATAGTTAGCTAAATCGCTTTTCTATACATTAAGTATTCCAGTCGTACGGATTGCGCGTATAAGACGAGAGTGCGCAAGGACGCGGTTTAGGACAAAACAATTTAGTGAGAAGTGCACGAGAATTATTCAGGGGGAGAAGACCAAGGGGGAGGACTGAAGGAGTACCAACGATCAACGGAACCAGCCACCACCTCCTACTGCTGCTGATGCTGGGGTGCTGGTCCGGCTCGATAGGCGGACCGATCAAAGGGGACAAGGCGGAGGTCAGCAAGTAAACAGCGAGGAAACCAACAAAACGAGGGCGAGAGGAGAAGACCAGCTAAGTGATCAAGCAGTCTAGTATTGTAGTCTAGTCGAAGCTAATAGATATTATAACGGTCCCGGGTGCGTACTCAAATTCCCATTGATGCGTAGCTTACTAACTACCCGGTGTTGCTACAGCGGTGCCTTGCGGTATACATTGCAGGCATGCTAACGTTGTGCAATGCCCCACCCGATCCCGCCCTATCCCGGAACTTCCTACCCACCTTACTGGCATGGGGTGGGCCTGGCGTATCCAGGATCGACTCTCGAGTCAGCTCCATGTCAGATGATGATGATGATGATGATGATCGCTAAACAATATACAATTTAAAACAGATGGACCCAAGAGAAGTTCATTCTGGAATATATAAAATTGCTATCTTCTTTGAGGGTTATTTTCGTGGAGTTTTTACTCCAAATTAAAGTGATAAGGATGATATGCGTTTGCTTTCAGATTTCTTCCAAATGGAGTTCTACTAATATCCACATTTGTACTTAGATCTCTTTAAGTTACCTACATGGGGATTGTCTATCACAGTGGTTCCCAAAGTGGGGTCCCCCCAGGGGGTAGCTATATAGGATTAGGGGGTTGCGGGAGGATTTCAAAAATAAATCAAAATGCCTTTTCAACATATTTAGTTCTGCCTTTTACAAGTAAACAAAAATAAATCAAACCTTAAATTTAAAATTTACAATAAATGCAGGAACCTAAACATATATAATATTGTAAACTTAAATTAAAATAATTGCAAATTAGAAACATTAATACGATGTATGTGCCTGTTTTTCAGAAACTAGCTATTCAAATCTGGGGTCTGTATTCGATACGCATACAATAATATCATTCTCAAGTTCGCGGCGATTTCTTACTTTTGCTTTGATGGCATTTATAGACGAGAAACTTAATTCGTACAAATATGATGCAGCAAATGGCACCAAACACTTATTAGCTTTGTGCGGAAGCTCGCGGTATTTTTGCATTCTTTTGGTCCAAAATTTATCTACGGTCTGGGAAAAGAAGTCTAGTTTGAACATTCCATCAATAAGTTTTTTCATGTCGGTCGAATTTTCAGCTTATTCAACGAAATGCTCTATAAATGGATTCCGTACCCATCTGTGATTGTCATAAGTGATTTGAATTTCTTTGAGAAAACAGTCAATGAGCTGTGGTTTTAAATTGTGCAAACTAATTTGTATATCTGCAAACACGTGCTCAGAATTTATCATATTATCGTCCTTAACTAAGTCTTTCATGAGTTCTTGAGCGCACTGGAATGAATCAAACTTCGTTTAAATATATGTTATCGATTTATTGCACTCAATATACAGTCAGCAGTACAGCACACGATTTTGAAATGATGACTAACCTAATCGCGGTCCACTACTTATATAAAGTAAAATGGATTTGCCAGATTAATTCAGTGTTATTTAGCAGCCTCCTGAATATGGTGGAAATATCCCAAACACGGAAATCAAATGAATAAATTGCGCTACTTGGTAATAGACGGCGTCAGTTGGCCGTTTAGCCGCTGATTCCGAATGGCCGAAAGGGGGTTGCGCTTTAAAAACGTTTAGGAACCACTGCTATTTCATTTTCTATGTCCGAATTCGTTTGGGGACTGCCATTTCTGAAATTAATACGTTTACCTTCGTGCCTTAAAGTAGTTTCAGTGCGTTTAAATATCTTGTCAGACGACGGTCTTCTAGTTGAACAGCGCCTGATTTATAAATAGCGGATTGTAGCCTCATTTCCGTGGCATTATCAGAAAATAAGCGAGAAATCTGTTTTCTCGTTGTTTCAAACATCTTTCTTAAAGTTTAAGTAAATGTACAACTCGACTTAGCGTTGTCGTAAGTAGACAACAATGATTACACCCCCACAATCATATGGCCTTCATGACCCTAACTGGCCAGTTGGCCAAATCAACTGCAGGCCGTCATTCCGTTCTTGTGCCACTGCCTTCCAGTTAGTTACCAATTCTCAATCTCTTAGTCTTAGTCTCAAAGTCTTCTTCCACTCCATATCTCCACCCTTTGCGGGGTCTGCCTTTAGTTTTTGTTTCTTGTATGTTGTCTTCCATTATTTTCTTCGTACTCCTATCACCAGCCATCCTTGCCATTGATCAATTAAATTAAATTAAAGAAAAAGTGGTTCTGATTGCCGTGCTATATGTATATATGTTGGGTTGCGACAACACCATCAAGGTAACCCATCGTATATATCGAGTGGAAACGAGATCAGGACCGCTTTCAATTTGTTATTCCTTCAGGAAGGATAGAAATGAAATTGTGAGGTTGTACTTATTACACATCCAAACGTGCATTAGGTGGTAATTACGGATTAATTTTGCATACCCGGTTTCGCTAGAAACGAAATTTACTTTGACTTTTTAAGAAACGCCGTGATATTAGAATTTACTTCAAGAGGCAATTTTATTATGAATATTGTGAGTTTAAATCGAAAATGAATTATTATTGTGCATAAGTTATGCTTGCTAGGATTTATCTTCGATCTTTCCGGATTCAAGCTGCGCTGTAGAGGTTGAACGTGTCTTTTTCGTAGTAATATTTACTATAACTAAATTTAAATTTACCATAAACTGAAAAATATTTATAAGGAAAAAATATCTATAAAAAGACATTTAGGATAAAATATCTACAGAAAAAATATTCTCGAAGATAAAAAAAGTCTAGAAGTCAGAATTGGTACAGTAGAAATATTTAAATGCTTCTATCTATCAAATACATGAGGTGAGGGGTTTGGTGCTATAGGTATATAAATTATAATGATATTAAAAATGTGTAACCGGTAGGCAGGTGGTATTGCTAGAATTCATTAAGGTTATAGAACACTTTCTATTTAATATAATTTTCGACAGTTCTAGATACTGATGTATAAATATTAGGAAAATGTTAAATAAAAACCTTTTCGGAAGGGTACCTATTAAGATAATCCTTTTTCCATCTAAATTGTTGAACGTTGGCTTAAGGAATTAAGAATTTAATCACTAGTAAGTAGTTGATACAGGTAAACCCTACGACAGTAAGTACAGTAAGAAGTGGATAGCGCTTGTTAACAGGTAATTAGTAAATAGTTTTATGATACAAATCTCCCAAAAATTAACTATTTCTCCATCTTGTTCCGATACAGTTCATGTTTTGCATCGTCTTTTAATATATTACAAATTCAAACTTTATTAATATAGTTATACAAAAAATAATAAAACGTACGATGTTTGAATTTAAAAAATATAATATAAAGACGCAAGGACTGTGCTCTATAAGCGCATTTCCACCTTGGAATAATATTATCACATGTTATTGTATCGTGAAAGTAAATTGTTTCTTAAAATACAATATTAAGAGTTGCAGTTTCGAATTTAAACTAAATTTACTTTCCTCCTTGGTAGCTCATCATTACAAATATTTATTTGGCTGAGGTAAAAGGTAAAGACTTGACAGATCCAGCACATAGAGTTCGTATTTTTGGCTCCATCCTCTTCTAGGGGCAGGCGTTGGAGAAGGACGCAGTCACGATAACGAGTTTTGCTCGTTTTGTTAGTTTGCTGATTTCTACTTTAGCTCTAGGTGTTTGTTTTCCCCCGAGAGAGTGCCGACTTAATGAAGAATTAATTATTCGAGTAGTTATTTACAAATTCAAATTTTGATTTTCTCTTTGTTGCTCGATGAAATTTAACTCCGAAGAATCAGATTTAATGACATCTCCAGCTTTAATTGCTGACTTTCGGATTTGTTTTTCCCATTGCAGAGTCCTTTGTGAAGCGCTTCCTAGAATTCTTAACACAGTTAAGGGAAATCTCTCGTTAAGGATTAAACATTTTGGGAAACTAAACAAGATGCCATTTGATAATTTTAGAGATATTGTTAAACATTATGTTCGGAATACATGTGAGTTGTTAAAAATCTCTTAAAAAATTAAAAATGTGTATCACTTCAACTACTAGGTTCTAGTTAGGAAATTGTGTATGGTATTACTCCAAATTTAAGTTAACTATTTGCCCATAACTTCAAATCGACTTAATAAGAATTCTTTGTTTCTTTCCTCAAGTCAAAATTTGCAATTCAAGAAAAATATTCCTATTTCAATAGCAGGTAAAAGTGAAAATTAGCTATTGAATAATAGTTTGAAAGGATATTTGAGTAATCTTCCGCATCATTAGTGCTTACAGTAAGCAATGCTTCGACAATGGCAGAAATCCGATTAAGATGTTCATATTAAAAAGGTAAAGCTGATTTGCGGACATCTCTTTGTTTGCATTGTGCAAAAGAATACTAAGAAATTCCCTTTGACTGATAGGTCCAAGTTTCAGCAGATTTAGATATTTTGTGTTTATTGAATAGCAGAAAACTAATATATAAAGCCTTTTTAATTTGAGAATGGTGCGAAGGTAACAGATTGGCCTTATTTGTGTTTCATTTGTCAAAGTTGAATAACGAAAGGGTTTTTATTTTTAATTGCAATAATATTTGCAAAACAATATTAGAAATAAGGCCAAAAACTTAATTTCTCAAATTCTGTGCATTGAAAACTTAAAGGGCTATGCCACATAACTTTACGCTTCAAGCTGTTTCATGTTTTACCTAGACTTCGGAAAGGATACTTCTAAGAAGTTCTTACAACTGATGACAGGAAAAGCTGAAAGAAATCCTGGCCCTGCTTTAAAGAAACAGACAAATCAGCATTCAACGTAAATAACAGGATTTGCCTAAAATGCTTTTTGCAAAAATTACCTATGAAGTGGTAATCCAATTCGCTAAAGTGGAAGTGGCCATTACTTATGGAACTTTGTTTATTCTTCATTTCCAGTAAAGTACTTTGTAAGGGCTGAAAATAAATATAGATAAATATGTAGAAAATGGGCCCTAAAACATATATTCTTTAAAATTATATCGCGGAAAACAGTTCAATTTTGAAATTCGCTTGAACGTAAATAATATTATATATAATTTTTATTACTTTATGTAATAGATTTTCTAGTATAACCTCATATTTGAAACTTTAATATGGAAGAATGCTCTACTTACTAGAAATGTATGAATAAATGTAAAGAAGACTAAGGTGATGGTTATAGGGAAAGAAGACCTGACATGTCGAATCAAATCACATAAGACGGAGGCTTAACAAGTGCAAACATTTAAGTATTGGCGAGGGCAGATACAGAAAAATGTAAGAAGTGATGCTGAAGGGTATATTATTCTCGATGTAACACATTCGTAAGAAAGAAGAAAATAACCACGAAAACAAAAGTGTTAATGTTCTAAGTCATTTTTAAACGCATACTAACATATTGAAATGAAGGCTGGGTATTACTCAAGCAAAGGTAAACCAAAATACAAGGCATGGAAATGAGATATTTACATGGTACAAACGATATTACGAAATATAGAATCAGAAATGACATAGTAAGAGAAGAGTTAGAATTGGAATCTTTATTGAAGATAATATGGTTTGGACACTTAAAGAGAATGGGGAGGAAAGAGCAGCGTAAAGAATATGGCAAGCAACAGCATAACACAGAAGAGCAAAAGGCAGTTCAAGGAAAACCTGAGACATGGAGCAGCAAACTTAAGAGAAAAGGGACTAAAATGGAGCGAACGAAAATATTGACAAAGAACAGAAGGGAAAGAGCCAAGAAAATTTACAGTTAATTTGATTTTACTATTAACACATATATTTATTTTGTGTGATTTACTTATGTATTTAAAGGTCAATTTATTTGGATTATATAAATATATTTTATCGTAAGGTAAAAGAGGAATTGATAATGAAAGAAGCAAAGAAATAAATTTAAAAATTAGAAGAAACGCTTGTGGATACTGGTGTGCTATTTTTATCGTGACAGTTTTCCCTAAGTACGAGGGCAGCCTTTTAAGTTTTTACAAACGACCACTAGATGGCGCTATTGAGATGTGTCATTACTATTTTCGTAAAATTTGACATTGGTTATTGTGAAAACAGTACCAGTTTAGAAATTGACCGAGTAATTTGTTTCCAGTGAACGCTTAAAAAAAGCAATTTTGTGAAAAAATGGAAATATCACATGAAAGTTTTCGTTGGATGATTTTTTACGATTTTAGTAAAGGCCTAACTCAACAACAATGCATAGAATCGTTTCGTTAAATTTTTGGTAATGAAGCACCATCAGAAAAGGCTGTTTATACTTGGTTTGCAGAATTTCGTCGTGGTCGTGCGTTCGTCAGTGATAAATTTCGTGAAGGTCGACCAAAATCGGTTGTTAATCCAAAACTCATCGACGCTGCACGCAACATGATTGAAGATCAGTATGTGACTTACAGTGAGATAGGAGCATCCTTAGGTATATCGAAGACATTCGATTTTGCATGAACATTTAGCTGTGAAAAAGATCTGTTTCCGGTGGATTTCGCATAATTATCATGTTAATTGGTGTAAGGAAGTGTTCAAAAAATTCGACGGAGGAACTGCAAAATCCGTAAACAACATTGTGACAGGTGACGAGACTTGGATATATTCGTATGAACCGGAAACTAAGCAACAATCCACTGTGTTCCAAAATAAATCGAATCCCACAAAAGTTGTTTATTCAGGGAAGCACTTCTGAGAAAATGATCGCTTGTTTCTTCGGTTGTACTGGACATGTAGCAACCATTCCTTTAGAGAATCTAAGAACAGTTAACGCCGAATGCTATACAACAATTTGATTGCCAGAAGGCATCGACGAAATCAGGAGAATTTCGAGTATTAGTTTGAACGCATGCAAAAGTGTATAAATCTTAAAAGCGAATATTTTGAAAAGCAATAAAAAAGTTTGTTTCAAAAAAATTTTTTTCCTGGTTTTTGTAAAAACTTAAAAGGCTGCCCTCGTATTTTTGCAGAATGCGATTTTGTACGCATCTGACACGATCATAGAGACTAGAGCCGAACCTATTTTTCTAGAAAACAGAACGTGCCCCTTAGATGAAATAAACAAAACATTGCATATTTGTTATAGTTAAAACAATACTTCAAAATTAAAAGTTCTTTGTGATATCTTCTGTATTTATTAATTAATTATTAATCTAAAATTATGTTATCTGCATTTTTAAAAGACTTTACTCTTGTTTTCTTCGAAGTGTGACCTCGAAAAGGAGCTTTAGGGAAAAATTTGTAAAGAGGCTATGTTGAAAAATAATTAACAAATCTAATTGGTAATTTAGTTTGATGCTTGTTTTTCCTGATTTGCATGTCGTAAAATGTAATTCATATGTATCTATTGCATAAAAAACTTGTTGCAAATAACACCGATTTCTGTAAATATGTGCACATATTTTTATTATATTCTAAATGTAATTTCCTACATTTGCCTACTTTATGAGGGCACCAGGTGTTAACTTAATATAAGTTGGCGCCTAGTATTCTTATAATTAAAGGCAATTACATACACCTGAGAAATGTACACCGCGTGGGAGTCGAACCCGAGCACCTTCGATTGGATAGTTCTCCAAAAGCAAATATTTTCACGGATCACGGATCTCAGCAAATATTTCCTGTATTTAATATTCGTCAACATGTCCTTCCATAAAAGTTACACTAAATTATCATAACCCTTTTAAAATCATTTGAAAGCTGGTATGTCTGTAGAAGAGATTAAGTTTTTAAAAGAACTTGATTTTAACAGGGAAAAAATTGCATACATAAAAATAATAACAAATTAAAGGCCACCTTTGTTCTTAATTTAAAAACGCATCTTGGTTGAAGTGGTGGAAAACATTCTTGAAATAGCAGTCCGCAAGAACATCATAAAATATTGCCGAAAACCGTCTCCGTAAAAATAATCTTGGAAGAATATCTCTGAAAGAAATAATCCTGGAACCTAAGATTGAATTAGTATAATTTTTTGAATGTCCTGGTTCCGTATTAGTGTTAAAATATGATTATTAAGTTATAAACTTCTTATTTACTTAAATACCTGAATTTGTATTGTTAACTAGCGCTTTTGTTGCTGTTTAGAATTGAATTATACTAAGAAATACGTAGTGAAGATGCTTCTAGTTTCTGATTAAGCCGTTTTATTTTCAAATTAATCTCTAGTAAGGAATAAATTCGCACTAATTATAGTGCTTTGAAGATTTGAAATCGTGTTGGGAATATGATATTTAACGTATGTAGAGGGCGTAAAAATATAGATTTATAAATTATCTGCACGCAAAGCTATTTAGGATACTTAACCGGGACTTAACAGGCCATTGGCCTATATACAGAAGAAGAAGAAGAAGAACCGGGATACAAACTTTTTTTCGAAAATTCTATCGTACACGTATTTCCGTGTTTTAAGAATGTAGCGGTTGTTGACATATACGAGCGCATTGGGACGATTGGAAACTATAAATTTTAATTTTTGCCAAAATTTAGTCAAAAACAATAATTTTTCATGAATTGTAATTTCTTTTAGGGCGGGTTATAGGAAGTAACAAATTGTTACGTGTTATTTTAAACATAGTAGCATTTAATTTTGGTTATTCTTAAAGTTGTGAACTGGCAACGCGTTTAGGATTTTTAGGTATTTTTTTATAGGTGTTTGTATACATCTAAATTGTCCAAAATTGCTAAGGCAACTGCGGAAATATTTTGACTAGGTACCGATGAAAAATAATAGTGAACTATCAACTGACAAAATTATATTTTGTAGGCCGTGATCTACGAAGGTGTGCTTCTTACTGTAACATTTGTTATCATTTAGTTAAACTATTTGGCTAGGATTGTTTAGATAAACTGGGTAAATGTGTAGATATATTGTAACAACAATTTCGTTATTTTTTCTAAATTACAAATTAATTTCCTTTCTTGCATTATTTTTCGTAAGAGTGAATTATGAGAAATAATTTACTGTTTAACTTTAGTAAGAGTAGATATATTTAAAAAAAGCCACTTTTATTGTATTTATTTCTACTTATTTAACATTGCCTAGCTTATAATACGATTATTAATAGTATCATTGCTTACTCCAGCCTTGTAAAGATGAT
>JABXWE010024509.1:0-27410 GCA_014611495.1 Limonius californicus | reverse complement strand
GGGCATTGTTTTTTTTAACTCTAACTTAATGCGGATTCGAACCCAAGCCCCTGGTTGACGCTTTTGCCACTTCACCATCAAGCTTCATATAAATAGTCAAGCTAGTTTTTATTTTAAGGTCCATAAAAGTTGAAGTAGCGAGTTGTACTACAATAATTATATTTTACAAAATGCATCGATTATGTTTTCTATACCTGACCGTACTAGTGTAGATATTTTTCAATAACCGTGACATAGAAATTAATGAAAAACGTACAGTATGTTCAACAACATTTTCAATAAAGGCTGGCAGTGGAAAACAAACGTGTGCCTTTTCGTAAACGGCAAAAATTCATAGTAAGTTGCTCAACATCTTTTGTACCTGGTAAAATTTGGAGTTTAAATTTCTTGAAAAATCGCGATAGAGTTTATTTGTTAAGTATTACAAAAACTCCAATGTAGTGATATCTACATACCCTCACGCCAGCCGGTGAAACTTTGTTTATTAACCATCTTACAAATAAAACCCCTCAAGGTTTATTAAACAGTTAAAATGCCAACTTTTACCATTTTAATATAATTTATTGTTATTAGGCTGTAGTATAGTTCGTAGTGCTTTACAACAAAAGTAGTTGCGGAGCAAAACCTTGCAATACAAATTTTTTAATAAAATTCTCATAATATGTTAAGGAAGATTTAAGTAGCTTTTTGACCCAACCGGACCATATTTATCTAAGCTGTGTTACGGGCCAAACGAACTTTTTCGTCGACGCGCAACAGGATAGGTGGAAAAAGGCCTACAGCTCAGAGGAGTATAGGTGGTTCACGGAAACCGCTTACGGGAGGGAAATCTGCCTAACGTAGTAAATAAAAAATCTGCCTAGTTGTGTACAGGGTCCATATTCAATTGCTTTTCTAAAATGAAGTGGATAAGAATAGAACTGCGTATTATTAGGCAACATTATGTGATCCTTTGCTATTGAAAGATGCCTTTTTTGGATTAAATTAATCTGAAATAGGGATTAAGGAGCATTTTCCCTTATTTACCTAGTTTCAGTAGTTGCCCGCTACTCTTATTAATGATAATACTTCCAGTCTCAAGAAATAATTTCACAGATCTCTTTCGAAGTGTTTATAGCCAACGAAGGCGACATTTGTAAGTTCTTCGGGGCAGTTTTGTAGTAAATACTTCCAAATCACAATATTGGTTGATTTACCAGAGAAATAATCTATTATTACTTTCTGTTCTAATCTATACCCCATTTTACTAGAATGAAAGCTAGAGGACAATAAAAATATTTTTCTATTGCTTCTAAAAACAATTGTTTTGGTCCAGTTACAGAGAAAAATTCCAAATAACAAAGATATCACATAGTAAGTATTGCATTTGTATACAATGTTTGACAGTTAATTGACAACTGACTGAGGAATTTACGTTACAGAAAGCTGAAGAGCGTTTTATATAAAACTGCGACAAGCGTTTACATTAGAAAAATTTACCATGGCCCTATTTCTAACAATCGTAATGGCAAAATACCATTTTTTACCGTTAAACTGAACGTTATTTTTATTCAGCTAAAATGTTACACTTTAAACGTATTAACACAATTTTAATTCTATTAATCTACACTATTGCTACATTGTACATACGTTCGATATTAAATCGCAGATTAGCGAGTTCTAGTGCTTGCAAAGTTACGTGATATATAAACTTAGGAAAAAATAAAGTATCTTAAGTGGACAGAAGTATAAAAACTCAAAACAGCTTGGCACGCTACACTTATTATGTCCACACACAGTTACAATTAGGAAGTTGCTACTGATATACGTAGCGTTATTAAACATTAATTTTACTATTTTTTGGTGAGTGCCATAATTTCTAATAAAATATCAACAATAAAAGTATAACAGTTAGATTATCCAGTATAAAATATAATAAAAAAATTTCGCCACTTTGCAAATTTAAAATGATTTTCTTCAGAAACACAGCATTCACTTTTTAATTATTAGAGTATTTTTAATTTAAGGTTCGTTTTCAAAACCGATCGTTCTATAAATTATAAATTCTAATTATCCACAATCCTCCTTATAGGTTTTGTTCGACATAGAAGATATTTAGTTTATCAATAATGGCCCTTGTAAGAGCAAGAAGTATTGAAGCAGAGCTTTTATCATCTATAACTGCCGAAGATAGCCAAGAAAAAGAAGCTTCCAAAGGCTTTTTCAAAAGAATTGTATTTAGTTTTAGCATTGTGACAGTGGAACCTGTGTTAGTTTTGTATGTACTTCCGTGTGCCATGGCGGCTATAGCAACTCAGAATTTAAATTTAGAGAAAGGTTGCCGGGTAAATCTAAATCTCAGTCAACACGTTTGTGATGGTATATCCACTAGAAATCGTTCTATGTACAATGAAACTGATGAAATTGCTGTGCAACAATTGGTAGCATCGATGTATGCTTGGAGAAATATAATCCAAAGTGTACTTCCTACCATGCTGCTTCTTTTTGTGGGTTCTTGGAGCGATAGACATAATCGTAGAAAACCGTGTGTCATTATTCCAATATTTGGCGAGGCACTAGCAAGCATAGGATGTTTGATTTGTACATATTACTTTTATCAGTTACCTTTGCAATATACTATAATCGCTGAAGCCTTTCCTCCTGCAATAACAGGAGGGTGGTTTGTTATGGTTACTGGACTCTACAGTTATGTTAGTGGAATTTCAAGTGTCGACACTAGGACCGCAAGAATTGGTGCTGTTTCTACTTTTTCTAACGTTAGTTACATGATTGGAATTGCAATAAGTGGAATCGTCTTCGTAATAGTTGGATTTTATGGCGTTTTCTCACTTGCACTCGGCATGTATGCGATGGGAATTATATACGCATATATTGGGATAAAGGAACGCACACCTGAAAACAAAAAAGAGGAAAATGTAAAAAATATTGGATTTTTTAAAGACTTTTTTGATATGAAACATATACCAGAAACGTTCAAGGTAGCATTTAAGGAAGGAGAACGAAACAGAAAAAAGAGGATTTGTGTTATTATGATTCTTGTGATGATTATTATTGGTCCAATGCATGGTAAGTATATAGAATTTGGCTTATCATACGGTGTACAATGCTTAAAATTAGTTGATTGAATTGTGAAACATGAGAACCCAGAAATAATTTACAGAAAAATGCACTTCCTTAATTTTATATAGATGATCTACGACTTAATTGAAGCTTGAATTTGAACGGTAGCAATGTTTTATGCATTTAAATGTACTTAAGAAAATAGCTATATTTCTGAGCGCCGTGACTTTCTCTCCTAAGCCTGTAGCGTGTTTGTAAAGTAATATACACAACCATAAGACCCCTACTGTTTCACGCATGCTCCGAACGGAGGAAAGCATCTTGCACTCCTCTAGGTTATATGGTCTTGGCAAAAGTGCATCGGTGATTTTCCATTGTCTCCCCAAAAGGCCTTTTAATAATATCACAGGAACAACAACATTTGCAACTGTTGTCGCGGCATCTGAGGAGGTGATCATCTTGTAAGCAAGAGTCTGGAGCTAAGTTTTTTCTTATTTTATTTGATAAATGACACGTTAGGATAATAGGGTTGGAATTATAATTTCAAAAAATGTTAATCTTACAATGGTGACAAAAAGGATTGGAACAGGTAGTCACTACTCTCGTCTTCTAGTTTAGATTGATGTGTAATTTCAAGGTAAAAATTATCTTACAATAACTCTTAACTATAATATAGAATTCTATTGCATAAATGAAATCGTTTTATCTCTACAACGAAACATATTTTTTTTAAGTTCATATCTAATATCTCTACACTGATTAGTTAAAATTTTCTAAAAGAAACTACCAATAAAAACATGAAGCACAGCCCGCTGATTCAGCTAGTATTTATTAATTCTGTATTCGTCTCATTATCTCAGTTTTTCTTTGTTATTTGCCTTCACTATCAAACTTTTACGCGTTTATTCCATACATCATATATTTGAATATATTTGTATGTTCCAGACTTGACAGTTTTCGTTGCAAATAAGTAAATTAGCAAATCAGTTCCCTGCAACTTGTCTTTCTATTCTATTCTTTCATTCCATACTATCCTCGGCACCCTTTTTGGTACATTCTCCACACATGTTCAAACTTATTTGTGTTCCATCTTACTTAAAAGTAGAGTATTTCGAGTTGTTCTCTTAATTCCACATTTATTATAAATTGTGGAAAACCCCTTACCACCACGATACGTATTTTATTCATTGATTAATTGGACTTCCATTGTAGAAGGACATCTTCAGAGGTATTCCTCAGGTAAAGTTACTTTAGTTAGTTCAATTTCCTACTGATCATGGCACTTTAGTTGTCGAAATACGTAATTAGGTGTTCTAAATATCGTGGTAAAGGGTTTTCCAAAGTTTATAATAAATGTGGAATTACGAGAACAACTGGAAATGTTCCATTTGTTCTCTAGTCTCTAGTTCTTAGTTTATCTCCCTCCTCTGATGTATCAACACCCTTAAATACTTGAACGATAATACTTGCTCTACTTCTTTGTTATTGATATTGATGTGTATTTCTTCCGGGTTTCTAGCAAGTACCATGACTTTAATTTTGATTGTATTTTTATCACCGTATCCCTTTCACTGAAACTGAATTCGACATCATTAAATTTCTTTGAAGTTCTTCTTTTGCTTTATCACCTATCACCATGTCATTCGCAAACGCTAGTATATTTGTTTCTATCGTACAATAATATCTCCAGTCATGCTTATGGATTCTTCCTTTATATTCTTTTATTATTTCATCTAACATGATAATAAATAGAAATGGACTGAGCGTTCCTTCTTGTCTTACTTCTACTTCTGTCTGGACTTCTTCTGACGATGAATTGCAAGTTTTAATGAAATTTCTGCATATACTATAAATACTTATGTATCGCAGTTATTTATGCCGCTAGGTTACATGTCTTATCTTTAATATGTCCCATAGAATATGTAGTGGCACTCTATCAAAAGCCTCTTTTTTCAAATTTACAAGAGCAGAGGTGCACCTTCTTACCGTATTCCATAACTTTTACCATTACCTGTTTAATTGCAAAAATTAGATACTATGTGCTTCTTCCTTGTTTAAACCCACAATGTTCCGTTTCTAGGTGGTGCTCTACAACAGTGGTATTCAACCTTTTTTCCTCCAGTTCCTCTAGAGTCTAGACTCTAGTTGAGCGGAAAGATGTCTCTAGAGTCTAGAGACACCTTTCCGGTCAACTTTGTATTCCCGAATTTGTTGATCCATAATAGAAGATATACGTAATTACATTTAAAATAAATTAAATTCCAAGTGATGTATTAAATTATCAAGTTCAAACGCTAAAAAGGAGATTCAAGCTATTAAAATAAATAATTTAAAATACACGGGTAAGTCATTTTAAAATTTAATAATATAGCGAACATTTCTTTGTCCAATAGTATTAAAACAATTGCAAATTAGTAGTCTGTACCATAGCTAACTATTACTTAGCCACTCAGTAGGGACCGCTAGAAATAGAAAACAATATAAGTTAGCTCTGGAAAGAAATAGTTCCATATAGCTATGATCATTCATGAAATATGTATAAAATTTGATGTACCCCCTAAGATGTCTTGACTTACCCCCAGGGTATGCGTACCCTCGTTTGAATACCACTGCTCTACAGCATCCCTGAGTTTTTCTTGTAAAATTTATTTGCATAATTTGCTTGGCATACTCAGTAATGATATGCAACGACAATTTTCGCAGTTTTTATTATTTCCAGTTTTATGTGTAGGGAGTATAATGGTGAGTTCCTAGTCTCTCGAAATTTCTTAGGTTTTCCACGCTTTATTAAATACTTTTCTTTCGCGTCCCAGGAGTTTCACCATTTCCGGAGAAACATAATTATTTCCATCTGCTTTATTAAGTTTTAGTTTTTATATAGCCTTTCCTAATGCTTCTACGGGTATTGCCTGTTGTGCCTCTTGCAAATAATATACACTGCATCAAAATTAGAAAACTATTTAATACCCAAAATGCAAGTCTTTTTATGATTATAGTATAAAAACTACCCGAATTAAGCTTCATAAGTAAGTTAGCTTCATATTGACAGGCGTTCCTTTCAGGTGAATTTAATGTATTTTATTTATTTCTTCGCTACCGCCATCAGTGGAACGAATTAGACTACAGTGCATATTTAACATTTGCTTCAGTTTTACATACTTTAGGTAAGAATACTTCTTTTAAATGCGCAAGCTCGAATTGAAACGGAGACATTTTATGTATATATTATTTTACAGCCACAATATTTTCGTTATCCTTCTTCTCAAGATATCTAAAAATGGACGACGCTTTATTAGGAGTTATTTCAAGCACAAGCAAAGTAGTTTCTGCATTTGTGTACGCATTTGCACCTAATACAACCATCTTTTATTTGGGTAAGATGATCACTAGAATGTTTGTTTTAAGAATATGACATTTAACAGGTTCTAGTTTTTTGCATTGCCAGATTCAACTGCTTCATTTATATTTTCCTTAATACTTGTTAATTTTTCACTATGGCAACGTTGCCTATGTTCGTGGAAACGGCCAGAATATCTGTATTTAATCTTGTTTACTTAAAGATGGCAAAAAACAATTAAATATCAACTATGGGTGAATGAATAAGCATTCATTTTCCAAGAAGATGTGAGGTTATGTGTGTGCTTTGTCATACAATTTGGTAATTTTTGTTATAATCAGAAAACAGTGAACATTTTACATTACCAGTTGTAATCTTTCAATCGATATAGTTGTTCCCTAAAAGATTGAGAGTCAAAATAGTGTCACAAAATAGTGCCGGTCAAAAAGGATGCAGTCAAAAATGTCTTCGCCATAAATAGTTTATTTAAAACTGCCTTTGTCAAAAATGTTTAAACAAATAATCGACTTTAGCAGTTTATGATTAAAAGATTCAGAAACTAAAATAAAGCCTTCGGAAGAACGAAAACAAATTTAAAAAACAGGTATCAGATTTATGATCGACGTCATTTTGATAGCCCTATTTTTGAGGGTCTATTACTGGCGTATCAAATTTTTGTAAGTGCTGTAATGTGAGTCGCAATCAATGAACAGGTATTGGTTTTAATTACACTGACCGAATCATATGCTGACGTTTCGGATCATCGCAATCAAAACCACTTACATATTATATACTTTGTACACCTAATACACGTCAACAATTAAATTTACGATAAGAACATAAGAGTGTATTTCCGGATTATTTCCTTTTTTAAATACTAGGAAAAAGGGGAAAAGAAAGGAAAATCCAATATTGCTAATATATAAGACAATTTCACAACCAAATTCCATTTAGTGGCCGTTTCAGTTTGTACCTTAGATCTTTTCTTCGCTGAGAATAATTTTTGAAATAATTATACTGCAACATTATTAAATTACGAGGGAAGTTTTTTATGTTATCTACCTAACTATGAAGGAAACAAGTTAGAGAACAAACAAAATTTAATTTTCAACATAAGAACCATTAACGTTTACACACTTATTCCAACGTTTTTCTAGTAACGCTATGCCTTCGAAAAGAAACTCTTTTGATAACTCTGCAAAATACGACTCCACAGAGTTTTTTAAGTCCTCATTCGACAAAAAGCGACGCCCTCTCAAGTGTTTTTTGAGTTTTGGAAAGAGGTAATAGTCGCAGGGGGCAAGGTCGCGACTGTACGGCGGATGTTGTAATTCCTCAAAGCCGCATTCTTCAATTGCTTCTTTAACGATTCGTGCTTTATGCACAATGCAAATTTTACGTGCAAAAGCACAGTTTTCTGGGCAAAATTGTAAGGTCTTTTCTTGCGTACAGCTGCCTTCAAATTGATTACTGTTCCTTTGCAGACATTCCCTGTTATTGTAGAATAAAATCCGCATCCTAGAAAACTGTGGCCATCATTTTTTCCCCTGAGAATTGCGTCTTCGCCTTCTTGGGTGGTGGAGAGCCTTTATGAAGCCATTGCATGAACTCTTGTTTCGTCGGTGGGTTCCATCTTGGGCAAAGCCGCCAAATTATCATCGCAAATTTGTCGCCTACACAATTTTTGTTCAGAAGTGAGCAGCCTGGGAATCCACCGTACTGACAACTTGCTTATTCCCAAATCTTCAGGAAGGATTTTAAAAACAGATATTTCTGATATACCCGCTTTTCTTGTAATAACTGAAACTGTCACTTGGCGATCAGTCAACACCAAATCTTCAACTTTCTTTATGCTTCTCCTGTGTTCGTGCTTCAAGAGGTGTTCCGGACTTTGGGTCAACCTGAATGGACTCCCTGCCCCTTTCATCAAAATTAACTTGAAAATAGGACGGGTTATTTTCCCCATACACAGCCACCATTCTTTCATGGATATTCTTCGGAAGGCAATAGCCTTCTTTTGATATAAAATTTATGATCCTTCTGCGTTCAAGTTTTAAATCTCTCATTTTTGCACCTCTAACTCTATACAGAAATGATAAATCTTAAGCGAGTTGTATCAAACTTGGAGGATACATTCTAAAATGTCATAGAGACTTAAAAAACTGCCATCAAAGTATCCATTTTCTTTAATTAATTGTTGCCGAAATATTGTTTTAAAGCCATTTTACATTTTAGGTGCTGTAGTGGAAATGTTCAACAGCACATCTTTCATAGCCATGAGGTCTATAATGTCTAAACTAGTACCACCTGATGAATTAGGTAATATGACGACGATACTTTTCTAAACTATGGTTTACATTGTTTAAATAATTATGTAAAATGATCGGCTAATGAAAGTAATTATTGTAGCAGTACTTGTATAACTGGAATTAACCATTTTTTCATTTAGGTAAATTAAATTCTCTCTTTGGTATTTCCGAAGCATTAATGCCTTTAGTTTATGGCCCGATGTATACCATGGTGTACAAAGCTACGATAGACGTATTCCCAGGCGCATTCTTCATATTTGGGGGTGTGCTTACATTTCCAGCTATTTTAATTTTCTTGTAAGAAGCTGTACATAAAAGTATTTTGTGGAACTCTATAAACCTATTTTTAGCTGGTTATATGTCGAAAACAAACGGGATGCGGAAGATCTTAAACGAAATGAAGCACAGAAAGAAGAACTTTTAAAAGAAGACGCTTTTATTATAAGATCAAAATCATTTTAATACGTTATTGTTTAATTGTCTAATTTAAATTTTACAACAGGTTTTTAGTATTAAAATTGTATTTTTGATCGTTTTTTGTAGTTTTCTAATGTGACTTTTTTTATGTAAATTAAAATGTCAAATAAAACTTCACGATTTTGATTTTCAAAAAATGCTGCTTAAAGTCTATAAATATAGCATAAAAACTAAGGCATATTGCGTTCAACACTCCTTGTATATTTGACATATCGTAAGACCACACGGGGAGAAGAATGCTAAGTTACATAAGAGATAGAGCACTCAACAAAGAAGAAGACCACAATAATTATGAATAGTGAAAAAAGCAGTATGTACACTCAGATTTCGAAAAATTAAAACACCATCGAAACCTTTACTTAGCATTTTACCCACATCCTGCTTTAATAAGTAGTATACGTACCTGTGAATAGTAGAAAGTGTAACTAAGTGCGGTTGAAGTGGAGAATCAACGTTTTTACGCAGGGAAATAGGCTAAACAAAAGTTAAATACAAAATATCAAAAATTGTATGGTGGTGATTGACTTTAATATTAGGGAATTCAGAAGCCGTTCTATTTCACTTAAAACACTTCGTAATTTAAAATTTTCTTTTGCCAAAAAAATGCTACCCAACATGTGTTAAAATTCTTCTTTTGCGTCTGAATTATAGACGAAAACTTACTGCTTGGTAAAATGCTCCAAATACACGATTCTATTTTCGAGCAACAATAAAATTTACAAAAACTTATTGGGCCGTAAACTGTCATGATAACTAAATTAAGTAGTGTATTGTGTATTTAGTAGAAAAACTGATAGATTTCCGGCCAATAGACTTTTCCTGCGAGTTATACATACTATTTTTTTTCCGATCGGAATGAAATATTTTATTAGGTATTCTTTATTTATAAACGTCTGATAATTCTTACTATTTAGTTCAGAAAATAATCCAGAGAGGGTGCTGTACGGATACCAAGTAAACATATCTGAACTAACCGATGATTACAAATAAAATTATCGACGTATAGTGGGGTTGTTATTAAGCCAATTTAAGGAACTTGCGAATAAATATAATATAGGAAAGCCATGTATTTTTATAGAGTAGAAGGAAAATGGGGTATGCTGAAAATGGGGCATGTGTTCGTTAACCTCAAAGTTGACGACAGACCAGATGAAACTATTAACTTTCCGGCCTAAGTCGCCTTTTCGTCCGCTCAATTGTAGATGTCTAGTAACGACTGCAACTATAACGTGTAGCAATCATTCACTTTTAGGAGCGAGGACACACCGGAACGGTAGCATGTTTAGTCCGATCGGTGAAAATAGTAAATTGTGTATCTAGTAGGAAAAGTGATAGATTTCCAAACGAGTGTGAAAATTGTTCGACGATGCGTAGCCGAACAGAACTTGCATCTGGAAATTACAATTTTCCTATGAGTTATGCATCCTATTTCTTCTCCGATATGAATTAAATATTTTATTATTATTTATTTATAAACATAACATAATTCATACTACTTACTTCGGCAAATAACACATAGAGGACGTTGTACGGATACCCAGTAAACATATCTGAACTAACCAATGATTACAAATTAAATTATCGACGTATATTGGGGTTGTTATTAAGCCAGTTTAAGAAACTTGCGAATAAATATAATATACATAGGAAAGCCATGTATTTTTATTGAGAAAAAGGAAAATGGGGTATGCCGAAAATAGGGCATATGTTTATGTGGTAAAATATTAACTTTTCGGCCTAGGTCACTTTTTCGTCCGCTCAACTACGGTTGCCTAGTAACGACTGTAAAATGTAGCAATCATTCACTTTTAGGAGGGAAGACGGAAGCATTTGCAGTCCGATCGCAAAAAAATAAAAACAATTTTGTAAGCCTTTCAGCAGCCTGTTACCTCAGAATTAAAAAAATGCATTAAAGCTGTATTCATAATATATTTGTCTGAAAATATAAAAAAGTTTAGGCGCAAGCCCACTTTCCAATTGATTAATTTTAAATTTTCTCTGTAAATTCTATAATTCTAACATTAAAGTGCAACTTGAGTTTAAATTATCTGAAACATCTTCAATTTTTGATTAAACTAAGTTAGAGTAAAAATTTTCAAATTATTGTAGCAAATTAATTTTTAACCTAGAAAGGTTGATTTTTATTAAATGTTTAGAAATACAAAATTAAATACATACATATTTCGTAGGTTCCGTATTTGGGGCCTCGGTGGTCTCGTGCGGAAACGCATTGCCACTCGAGGTCACAGCGAAATGTAGTCGATCCGTGGGGCCATCGAATCTCAGCTGGGGCGACCGCATTTCGCTTAGTTAAGTTTAGGGTGCAAGTTGCATGAATGTTTAGTGTGTAAGGGACGCCCGCACCCCCTGAAGTAATGCGAAAGCGGTTCCGGGGGGGACAAATAAACAACGGTATGCCCTAGCGTAGCTCAGAGGAGGAGGGGGGCGTTCCTTTTGTAAAATACACCGCACTTAAATCTGATCAAATTCGGAATAATGTCGTAATGAGTGAGGGCGTCAGTGAGAATATCACTAGATCCGGCACTCAAGCTCCACGAACACCCAATCCGAAGGTTGTACGTGATGGAACTTACCTTTTCACGCAATTGTTCCTAATTAAAAAATTTACTAGCCCCGTAAACAAAGGGGCGCAACAATCACTCAGCTGTCCTTACAAGAACCTGGACATTGCTTTTAACAGAGATCAAAAGAAAATAAGAGTTGAGTTTGAAAAGGCATTTAATTAAATTAAAGCAGCGGACAGAATACACGCAAAATGATTATAATTTGCAAACGAACAAATATAAACTTTATTTACAAAAAAAACACAGTTTGATACGAACAATCTTAATATTAAACAAGGTCACACACAGGTGAACCAAAAACAATTAAATCTAAGCTAATACCTGAAACAAAATATACTGCAGAAAGGCCTTGTACAGGCAGTATTATTTTCTCCATGGCTATAAAATCTTCGAATAAAACATATGAAACATAAATTAATTTCACAAGATTTCACAATGAACGGCGTGTGTTTCAGGCGACCTCCCCTCGGTAAACTAAATGAAACAACTGAAGTGTGGCTAACAATGGTTTTGAAAATTTACCTTTTTCGATGTCAAATTGAGTGTAAAATTGGCCCTTCGGAATGGATGGATGGAGTTTTTACAGTTGCTTCTCTCAAAACCGCTTGCTTTTGGCAGATTTTTCAATATTGCGCCATACGACGAAATTTCCCAAATCGGTACTTCACGCGATATTTTCGGAATTTTTGGGAATCCGAATATTCCCCTTTTTTGGACATACCCTAAATGGTACGGCAGAAATCGAAAATAATTACCTGTAGGTAAATTACACTGATTCGGATGTGCGAGCGTATTTTAAATCTGCGTAACACTCAGGTCGAGAGATGAAGCCTGACTTCTATCTTTTCCCGCACTTAACAGTGAAGATTCGGATTAAAGTTGCGTTGCAGAAATCTAAATAACGTCGCGCATACAGGGTGCTTTCTATAAAAGCGGCCGAACATCACAACCTGAAAATGCAACCCAAACGTTACCCAGATTTACTTAATACTCAATCGGATAATCTGTATCTGATTCAATACTATCTGTTATATTGCATTCTTAAAATTGTAAATCCCAGGAAAATTTACCTGATACAGCGTTTAAACATTAATAAACAAACAATATACCTGAAAATGTAGCCCAAACATTACCCAGATTAACTTAATACTTATTCGTATAATTTGTATTTGACTCAATACTTTCTGTTACACTGCATTCTTCAAATTGTAAATCCCATGCAACTATATTACATTACATAGTACATACCTCATAACTTAAGTAAGAATTTTTATTTTAAAGTTCTGTGGTGAACGCTACTGGTTCTCTATTTGCTGCAAAGGCCTCGTGAATTATGTGCTGCAATTGCATACACTCTTTGGACTTGTCACATCCAGGTGAACGAGCTTTAGTACTTTCGGACAAATATGAGAATACCCAGAAGAATGCTATCGTCCATATGATTAAAATTGTATATAGTTTCAGTACCAGACTAACACAAATATAAATCTGCATCTATATTCGTTGTTGCAAACTAATAAATCACACGAAATTTCGTTTTCGATTTACCCATATGCTAATTTCCACCCATTATGCAATTTTTCAAAATATATTTTCAGGTCGTATTAATTTGGATTACCTGTAATTAATTAAACGGTCTCTGCATCTTCTTTGTCACCGTTGGAATTAACTAAGATAAGGCGTCACTATGATTAAGTACAAAACAGGTAATTCAAAATAGAGGAATTCGAGGTAATTTAAGTTATTGATTTCACAAAATAATCTTTCATGCTCGAAAGATAAAGAGACTTGTAGTCTTGGCAGTTTAATCTGGAACAAGTGTGATGGATACATACTAATGTGATTATTATAGTCAGTCATATTTTTACAGTTGTTCTTGCAGTTAATAGAGTCTGCATAAGCTGATAATCAAGAAAAAAATATATTTTGCTGCAGTTTCTACGTTATGTGTTGTTGAAGCAGTAAGTAATGATCTACTACTTTTCCTTAATTAGAAAATCATGCTATTTAAATGTGAAACATAAAAGACGAAAAATTTGCGCATTTTGCTACACTTGCTGTGATTTGTTGATATATGTAAATGTATATTACGGATGTTTTTTTAACGGAGAGTGTTTCTTTTCACGTAAAACTACAAACTGCAAGTTGTTGAACCGACAATAGCTACATATATTACTATTTCCAAAGATGAAAAATGAGTTTTTATCAGCTTTTTTTCTATAGCCTAATCTCTTGCAAGAATACAAAGCAAACAGACGATACTACTTCGAATTTTCTAATTTACTTTTAATTGACGAACGAAATAAATAAAAGAGTAACATGAATGTCCTTTTTTTTCATACGTTTTTGAATTAAACTAAAATTGTTTCGGCGTATTGTGTATAGCTGCTTCGCCTTGATGTGCAAAGTTCCAAAAAAAGAAAAATATATGTTTTGTTATAACAATAGGTATTTAAAAGGAAAGTATGGGCAGTAGGAATAGTTTAATTTTGTTTAATTTTTATTTTGTGTATCTGTAACTACAATTATTGGCTGGTTCGTGACAGACCTACACAGGCTGGTTAATTTTTATACTACATTAAATGTTTATTTATGTTAAGACTATTTTATTAGCTTTTCATGTACTCAAACCTCCAGTTAATAAAATTGTCACTACTAAAACAAATAATTTTACTTAATAAAACACCCTGTATTTTTACAATAAGTTGAAACCTTATTAAGATCTACATCAAACTGTAGACAGTTTCATTTTTATATTTGCTTTAAAGTATGGTCACCATAGCAAACACATTATTTGATGAAGTAAGCCATGCAATTATTGAGAAAAACAAAGCACGTGGTGATGGTTGATTTGAAAGAGCGAGATCTAGGACATGGTTTTTCAAATTTGAGATTAGAGGCATATTATTCATCACCATGATTGTTTTTTCGTAATATTAATTTACGAAAATTTAGGTGGCAGTTGTTTCAAACGCAACATATTGTTAATATGATGGATGTAAACCACATCCATTCTAATAACAGTTACGTGCTGTTGCTTGAGTCTTGCTAGCTTATCTTTAAATGTTGTACACAATATGTCTTAACAATAAGTATTAATTACATATAAATAAAAAGTTATTTGTGTACAATGATTTATCTAGGACTTCGTGTTCACTGACATTCAGAATATTAATATTTTACTTTACGAGAACAAGTCTATAAATACTTCGGCCGGTCAACAATTTCATCAATAATTTGTCTGATTATTACTAAAGCCCAACAAATGTTTTATTTTGATAAACATTGTATTATTATAATAAAACATACACTTTAGGCTGCCATTAGCTGAAAAATAATTTAATTTTAGATTAGTAAATTAGAAAATTATATAAAAACAAATAAACCGTCACTGACGGTTCTTCGTTCCTTCTTCTTCTGCTCCACATGTCCTATTCTTTAAGGACGTTGGCGATATTTTACTTTATTTACCGCTGCTCTGGACAGGTCAATAGACATCATTCTATACCAGTGTCTGAGATTTTTCAACCCTAAGATGTTCCTTCTTCCTGGCCCTCTTTTCTCATATACAATCAGCTGTTACTAGTCTATGTTTCTAGCTTCTCGTATCACAGCCGTTCTTATTTACAAACTTTTTCGGTTATATGCTGTTCCATATTTCCTACGACTTTGCGTCTAGTTCCTTTACTATGCTTGCTACATTCTTATGTAGTTCCTTTTTCATTTTATGCCAAACAGGCTTGATTGGCAATAATTTCCTACTCCATAACATATATTACACAGTATAAATTGATACTCCGCGCGTCATATTTCTACCACATTTGCCGTATCGCACGGAGCACCATTCTGGTGGAAAATGAAATTCTCTTTGGCAGACTGCCTTAACGAATGGAATTGATACATTTCACGGATTATGTTTTTATATTTACAGACATTGATAATATCTTAATTTTTTTAATTTCTTCCAACTTCCCTTCCAAACATACGACCTCTATGATCAATTCTGAAAACTTAAACCAACATTTGGTGTAGGTAGTATGTTTCCAATTATGTACGTAATACACAATACTCTCCTAATGTCTTTTATGCTTACATAGTATTTAAGCGCATCTCATCAAGTAACTATATGCCATTGTCGTATTTTTATGCGTTTTAAGCCATTTTCGTAAGTTATCTAATGAAAAAGTACCATTAATTACAAATGATTTTCAATACGAATATTACAAATTAGTTACCGTATAAACATTATACCATAGCTTTTTTTTTAGAAATGGAGGCGGAAATATCTTTTTTAGTCATTTCCCTCCATAGTAGAGGGAGTTAATGTTTTTTACAGTACAATCAAACTCCCCACAGTGATGTTAAAAAGTACCTACCCAAAAAAATCACTATATAGAAACTTCACTATATCGAATTCAGGTTTAAATACGAAATTATATATTTGATAGTCGGCAACATTTCAAGTGATGTTTCAATTATAAATCTGAATACAAACAACCCACAACCCAATTTGTTTTCAGCCCAAATCAAGTTCCTCGTGCTGTTTTAATACCTTTTTCGTTTTTTCATTTTTAAAGAGCGGCTTAGTTCCACAGCAAGAGAACAACTAACAAATACATCTACAATGGCAAATGAACTGCATATTAAAAAATATAAAAACCAAAAATTATTCTCTAAGAATTTTGTCCATTAACTGTACAATTTACAACTTCTACGAAATTTCTGAACATTTTATAATCCGCTTACAAATTTAAATTTATTCTTGACTAAGAAGATAAAAGTCTTTTGGAAAAACACAAATAAGGGATAGTGTTTCATAATCCGCTCAAAATTTTACCTGCGTTCCTGAGTAATATCATAAAAGTTTGAAAAAAAAACATCACAATATGGAGGCTTTACATCATAATATAGAGTTATTTTTAAACATGTAATTGAGTTTGAAAGTCAAGATCATCGGAAGAAAATCATTATACAGAAAAATCACTAAATGGGGGTTCATTATAAGGAAGTTCGATTGATTTTCTTCTTGAACACTTTCAAGTTCACCATTTATTAGTGTTGTGTAGTGATCAGTATTAGAAATGGTTCATGGATGATGTTTTTTCTATTTTCCAGTTCTTTAGCTTTTTTATACCACTTAAATCTATTCCGCTGTTGGCAGCAAAATCAAATAACAAACGAATTTTGCCATGTCGACATTGCATTCGTATATACTATATTTAGTGTTTACCTAGCTCTTTAGCACAGATTATCATTTTATTTAAAATTTTTTTGGCTATTTATTGTGTACATTGTCGTAATGTATTCTCTGCATTGTAAAATTACTAGTAAGAACACATTTTCTACGTATTGTAACCTGCTACTTAGGTATGATATTTGTTAATAGATTCAAATATTTGCAATATTAACTGTAACAGGAAACGTAAGGATTATATTTGCAGCAAAGCAATGTTTCTTAAAATTAATAATTGTTAGATCTTTTATACTTCAGCAACCTGTAGTTTTAAAATTATCGTATGTCTTAAAAATGTGAAGATATCTGTAATTAAACAACTACTTAAAATTCTGGGACATCTTAATTTTCATCCTTGGATCTGTATTACAGTACATCTACAAAAGAATGTAATGATAACGTCATTTGTAAATCAGTTTAGCTCATATCGCGCTTTCGGAATGTGAAAATTATTAGTAGGATCCAAATTCCGCAACAAGCACTTAACAAAACATTTACGCAATTTCGAGATACACAGATAATATTCAATCAGTGATTTTATTGCTAAATCACTGCAATTTACTGAAACTTTTGGTATGCCAATTAATAACCATCAACTTATGATTATCCTTTTGATTTCATAACGACTTAATTTTTAGATACTAAATTGTAACCAGTTTCATAGCGATTGAGCAAAACAGCATGGCTCTTGGAATAAGCACAGAGGATGGAATTCATTCAACACCACAGACGGAGTCTAAAACTGGAAACCAACAAACACCGGAAGGATGCTGGAGCAAAGTTCGACTTGTTTGCTCGAATATTACCGTAGAGCCTGTTCTGGTCTTGTTTCTTTTACCGAGTGTTATGTCTCTTATAGCTATAGCAAACTTAGATTTGGAAAAAGCCTGCCGCGTTAATCTGCAACTCAATGAAACTATTTGCGATGGGTTGGCCGCCAGAAACACTTCAATGTACAACAAAACCGACGAACAAGCCGTACAAAAACTGGTAGCGCAAATGACTGCGTGGAAAAACGTTATAAAAAGTGTGATTCCTGCACTTCTGTTGATGTTCATGGGATCCTGGAGTGACAGACATAGCCGTAGAAAGCCTTGCATTATTTTACCAATAACTGGAGAAATCGTAACTTGCATAGGAGTTCTACTATGTACTTACTTCTTTTACGAACTTCCTATGGAAGTCAATGGTGTTGCGGAGTCTTTGCCCACGGCTTTAGCAGGTGGTTGGTTTACTATGTTCATGGGCGTCTTCAGCTACGTCAGCACTATTTCAAGTGTGGAAACAAGAACTGTTCGAATAGGAGCTGTTAACATAGTGAACCATCTTAGTTTCACCGTCGGAATAGCCTTAAGCGGAGTTTTATATAAGGCAATCGGTTTATATGGAGTATTTTCCTTGGCTTTATCCATGTACACAACCGCACTGCTTTATGGTATATTCGCAGTTAAAGAAATCACACCCGACAACCCAGACGAGAAAGTTCATAGTACCAAAAAATCAAGTTTTCTAATAGATTTCTTTAACTTCAAACATATAGCGGAAACTCTGAGAGTAGCTTTCAAACCCAGGCAAAAGAATTGGCGAACAAGAATATGCATAATAATGGTACAAGTTATGCTTATTATGGGTCCCATGCATGGTGAGTGCACAAATATAGTATTTATCGACACATTATCTTCTAAATATATTTTTTAATTAAATTTAAATTAGAACAATATTTATTCTGAACATCTTTTACAACTACAGTATGCGTTCCCTTGTAATTGCCTTCCTATTCTGTAAGTAATTTTACTTGAAATACTACGAGGGTTATTCCAAACTAATGCTTCACATATTGTAACCTTTTTTTTCTCACACATTCAATACTACCGCCCCCCCCCCCCGAACCGCTTTCGCATTACTTCAGGGGGGTGCGGGCGTCCCTTACATAGTAAACATTCATGCAACATGCACCCTAAACTTAACTAAGCGAATGCGGTCGCCCCAGTCGGGATTAGATCGCCCCAACGGAGCGACTGCATTTGCTGTAACCTCGAGTGGCCAATGCGTTCTCGCACTAGACCACCGGTCCCTTCACATATTGTAACCTATAGTTCTATAGTTTTAATTTTTCTGTAGATTATGGATTGTTACTGTACCCATGTTTTAGGTCAATGAACTGGGTTCTTTTTGCCTGTTAACAGTTTCAAAACAACTGGTATAATACCTTCTTTGCTATAGATACGAAGTCACTATTCCCCGCTTTCGGTTAAAATTTAGATGGTTTACTGTCTTTTTACACTTTCGCATGTCGGAAACAAATACATGTAGTTATTTTGACAAATCTTAATATCGCTTATGTTCCATTAATGGACAACTTCTCTACCACGTCTTCTCTTCAGCAATGAATTAGAAGCACTGGGAAACTACAGTTTAAAGTGAAATGCGAACGACAGAAATACCAAGGAGAGTTTTTGATTTTGAGACCCTACGCTGTAAACCCGTTTGAATTACGATACTGGTATGGATATTGGGTTGGATGGATAGGCTTTTACGCTAGAGCGCTATATATGGAGACATTGTTTATTGTAAGAAATAGAGGATAGCCAAGCTTTTAAACTGAATAAATGTCAAAGAGAAAATTTGACTCACTGCTATAAAACAGTCTCTTTCAATTTTCTATTCTTAGTGTAACCCCTTGAATTTTCAAAATATGGTATTATAGTTGTAACTTTCTTCATAATTATTTGTAATCACCTGTATTGTAATCGGCTGACGAGATGGCACGAGACTGGAATGCGGCATAATCGGTCGGTGCATGAAGCTGTTAGATGTCTTGTACAATGTTTTTCAAAAATATCTTTTTTCCTGTGTCCTTTTATATAACGTCAGATTCGTTTCCAGCAATTCTCATTAAAAAGTCTTAAATTTGCAAATAACTTGCAAGCAATGTGCGTATAGACACAAATATAATGGCAATTTATGAAAGTTATCAGATTTTTTGCTTGTTATACTCCGTGTGAAGTTTTTATCATTGTTGAAAATCATAAAAATTGCATGAAATAGGTACCTATATTTGCAATATTCGTAGCAAATAACATATAATGGCATACCACTGAATTTACAATATTTGTTGTTGCTGTCTTGGAAAACGATCACTGTTAGTTAAAATCATATAGTTTTCAAAGATATTATATTCTTTTTGCGAGGTGGGACCAAACAAAGTCGCATAACAAATCGCTGTTGTTGCTCGTCAAACGGTCACCAAAGTTAAGCAATGTAGGCTGGGGTCAGTAGTAGAATGGGTGTCCCGTTTAGTAGTACAAACAACAACGACCGGCCCTGCTTCAAACAGCACGTCAAAGCCGTCGGTTCCGGCTGCCACTACTGTGATAGTCGTTAAGTTAAGTCAGGGGCACTAGTACGACCTAGAACTCATAAGCTCAAACCCCACCACGGCTATGTGAATGAATAAAAAGCAGACCAAAGGGAGTGGAAAGCTAGATTTGTTACGTTCGATCTTTATGCTTACTACTCAATATGGTTCTGTAGTAGTTGTTTCGCAAAATAATTGAAGAACAGGCACTACCTCTTCATATTGCTGTGTGAAAATTAAATTTTAAAAAGTGTTTCCTATGTACCATGACGCATGAGAATTCACGACTCTACAAAAATTTAACTTTTGCAATTAATCGTGACAAATACAAATAACACCAGTGATGACTCTCGTTTTAGTTGTCATTGAGGAAAATTCCACATCAAAATGCGTTGAAGCTATTAATAGCTATTAAATCCGCCTTTTCATGGTTTATCTAACCAAACAATATTACTTTCCAAAAAAAAAAAACTATAATTAGGAAAATAAAACAATATGAAACGACTTTCTTTGCCATAATCTATCAACAAAATGTTTTTCTTCAAATGCACAGGGTGTCTCAAAACTATTGGTAAACAACTCGTAGCTACATTAATGTAAACTCAATATAAAACTGCTAAACATTTTTACGATCTAGTTTCTTCAGCCACCACGCGTAAATAACTTAGTTACATATCTTGCAATGCCTACAGTATCTTTCAAACCGGGTTATTCAGCTACTGACAGTATTAATATTGGATATTGTAATAATGTATATGTGAAAGTGGCTTCGTATAAATTAATTCTATGCACATTTGAGGTAAATTTATGCATATTTCTATCGTATTTTCATTAGAATCGATGGTAAGGAATTATCAAGGTTTGTGCTGAAATTAATGCATTGACTTCTTTAACTTCTTCTGTATTTACATCATTACCTTTTTATTTACTCGCAATGGATATAATGCAGAAGGGTGGCCTAATCCATCGAACAAAGAAGAGAATTTCCACTATATGCTTTATGACAAATACAATAACCGGGACCGACGGCTTAACATGCCTCTCAACACAAGAGAATAGGGGCATGTGTGAATGTATTTTGGTAGTAACAGTATTAATTTATTATAGCAATGCTTTGTACACATCAATTAATATTTACACAAATATGTATGCAGTATGTATTGGTGAACCCAACTATGAGCCGTCGAACGGATAATTTTGGAACGCTCTATACATTTAAAAGCCAAAAAGCGTTTATAAAAAAATAGTAGAGAAGAGTATTCTGTTGCATAAATATTCATAATTTTTAATAACGTTGAGATGAATATTAAGTTTTCTTTTATATCATCTAACTTTCGTAATTATAATAATTTTATTCTAGGTGAATTTAATGTCATATACTTATTTGTCCGCTACAAATTCGAATGGAATGAAGTAGATTTTAGTATATACTACGCGTATAATCTCATTTTACACATGATAGGTAAGACAATACATTACATATAATCTTTTACTGCATCTTCTATGAAGCGAATTCATTAAAGTGTGGATTACATAATATTTTTCTAAATGTCTAATCAAAATTACGTTTAAATATTTTTCATATATATTTAATGTATCTTACAGGAACTATATTTTCATTGACATTGTTCTCAAAGTTCTTGAAATTTGATGATGCTCTGTTAGGAATGATTTCCAGTACAAGTAAAGTGCTTTCCTGCTTTGTATATGCATTTGCACCAACATCTACAATATTTTACTTAGGTAAGGCAATAAATCATTTATTTACTTTCTATTTATCATGGATAGTATCACCACTATGTAGAGTACCTAGTAATTAAAAATTTACTAGTTTATCACATGCGTTTCCAATTCTAACTACGATACGATTATATTTTCTATACAATATAATCATACGTCTTATTAATCAGTTTTACTTTTTAGGTGTCGTTGTAGAGATTCTTAATGGTACATCCTTCATAGCGCTAAGATCTATAATATCTAAACTTGTTCCACCTGAAGAATTAGGTTTGTTGAATAAATAATTTATAACTGCACCTTATAAATCGAAATAAATTTTATTTGAAGTGAAATGGGAAATAAATGAAACATTGGGTTTATACCAGGTGATTCACGGGAAAGTACGAGCTAATTATACCAAAAATAGGCCACCCAAATTACGTATCACATATTACTGCGATACTTACATTTTTCTTGACAGTATTATGAATCAGAAATGGCTGTTTGATATGCTTGGCTGTTTACTGACTTAAATAGAGTTGATTCTTCTCAAAAGTTTGAATAATAGGTATTCGAATGCAAAAAACATTAAGTTAAAAGGGGAAATTCATTTAATTTTTTTTCGTAACATATTACCACTCTTGTTTGAACAAATACATTTTAATGCATGAAGTCGTAAATGGCGCCCCCGCCCTCTATTTTATAAACTGTGATACATATGAAACAGACATCTGATTCATAATACCACGAATAAAAATTTAGTTATTGCAGTACCTGGTGGTATGTGTTCTGGGTTGCCTATTTCTGGAATGTATGCTTATACTCCTTGTAAATCATCCGGTATAAATATATTTTATACAATACTAATTTTCCTACCAACGTAATCATAATTTTCAACCGTAGGTAAAATTAATTCGCTGTTTGGTGTTTCCGAGGCTCTGATGCCTTTAGTTTATGGGCCGATGTACAGTTTGCTGTATAGATTTACAATTGATGTTCTACCAGGGGCATTCTTTTTACTTGGAGGTGCTCTTACGTTTCCCGCCATTTTGATATTCTTGTAAGAAATGTTAATTATGAATGAATTCCAAATTATTTAAATATTTGTTTTCAGTTGGTTATATCTTGAACATAAACGTGATGCCAAAGAAGAGCAGCAAAACGAGGCCCAGATGAAAGTATTGTTAAAATCACAATAAAAAAGAAGACAAACTAGCAAATAATTTCGTAGTAGGTTTTTTATTTATTTTACAAACGAAGATGTCGTGTAATTTATACTAATAAAATACAAGCAAATAGTAGATATGTGTATGGTGTCTAGCATTTAATCAGTCAAACGATTTAGTAGGCCTTCCACGTTCTGATGACATAGCAACAGTTAATTGAAATCTTTAAAATCATTTTAGAAAATTACGAAAAGTTTTCGAGAATTCAGCAAAAATTATTTTAACATCCCTGTTTAAAATAGCAAAATAGGTTTTACAACAAAACAATAACAAACATAACATACTTAACTTTCGTTCTGTACTTCCGAATTATATGGTAATGCTTATTGTTTCGATATATCTTTAAAAACCTCATGATTTTAAATTTCTTCATAAGACCAACCGTTGCTGAGATATCGGGGATCGCATACACACTAGAGACGGGCGAAATTATGATTTTTTGTCACAGGTTCAATAGTAACCATTTACGTTAAAACACAGTGACCTAAACCTGTGACTTGGTGACGGGGTATGACGCTGTAGACACCATCAGCATCTGTTATGACAGGATGGTTCCTATTTATTGAGGGTTTTAACATGTATCAGACCCAGATTGAACTCCGCTTTAAGACATCTGATATACCTATTGGATTCATCGTTGCTTTGGCTTAATCTTTCTTACTGCATTTTATTTATCCGGTACGGCTTCTGATCCGCAATTTCATTATCATTAAGCGTTAAGACAGGAACATAGTCGCTTCTGAACGACAGAAATTCTTTACCACAAACTATTACTATTTGATGTATCCGAACACGCCGAACAATATTTTAATTTATTTATAAAAGTAGATAACAGTAAATTAAATTGAATATACACACGACAAACTTCTAAAATATTTCTTGAAAGTAGGCAACACATTACTTTTGCTGATTTAGTACCGATAACATAGCAGGGTTTCGACGTGTAAACAAAATCATTTAAAAGTTGCTTAGACCGGTCGTGTAACTTGTCTATCTTTAGCTGGTTTCAAACATTCTAGACCTACTAGAAACGAAATTTCAGTTATTAAACAATTCCACCGACCACAAAGTTTTTATACATTACTTGGTAATGCTGACAGGTGAGCTACCACCACCATTATACGTACTATTATATCATACGGAGCTTTGGACAAAGCTTCTGAACCAGTAACGGTACAGTCAGACAGGTTCGTATACGATATGAAACTTTACACAGTTCCATTTCACTGCCGGTGACGGTCACTGATACTGCTTTTTTTTTTTTGGACGTCGGTCACAGCCGGTTCCAGTGACAAGCAAATCACTGTGACAAAATCACAAGTTGTGATTTTCACATCCATCTCTAATACACACCCACATCTACCAGATATATTTTTAAACAGTTTTTATGTTCTTAACGATCCAAACTAAATCCTCTCCTCCTTAATATTCAGTCATCTCATTTTTCGTAAATTTCGTTGCTTTACTAGGGATAGATAGTTTGATGCGGTGGTTTCCCTTTTTCTTCTGAACGGTTTGCTTATCTGTTTACGTTTCATATTCATTTACCACAACACATTACTATTTCTATGGTTATAAAAGAACAGATACATCATTCCACAAAATTAGTAAAAAAATCCAAGCTTGGAAATTATTGTTGCATGTTGCATGTTGCAATTAAAGTGCAGTTGCAACACAAAAGTATTTGATATACGAGGGCAGCCTTTTAAGTTTTTACAAACGACCACTAGGTGGCGCTACTGAGATGTTACTAATGCTACAAATTTGACATTTGTTATTGTGAAAACAGTGGCAGCTTAGAAATTGACCTAGTAGTTGGTTTACAACAGTGAGCGTTTAAAAATAGTATATTATAATACAAGTGTATAAGCAAGCCTTTAAAGCACGTGACGGGTTTAAAAGCACTTTTAACCTTAGCCTTTTAACGGAGAAGTGCTTTAAAGGCTCTTATATACGAGTATTATACGCGCTTTTTTATTATACCTGCATTACAATCTAAAAATTATAACACAAAAAGGAAATTGAAATCCCGTTTTCGAAGTAATCTTGCCATTATGTTATTAATCGTTTATATCAGGGTTGTCCAACGCATATGTAGTTCTATTTTTAGTCTTTTAGCAGTCTTTTGCAAAGAAGGTTGCATTTGTTCTTATTGATATGCATAAATAATTAGTTATGTCTCAGTAAAAAGTATTCAAATCTAATGTGCTTTATTACTCACGATTTTGGTTGATTTTAATGACAGTATTTGAACTGCGGCCCCAAACACTTTCTACTACTACTAAAATGTGGCCCTGAACATCGAAAAGGTTGGACAACCCTGGTTTATATAGAAACGGTTAGCAATTGTTGTTGTTTCGTTGCTATGCATATTTACTATAAATTTCTTGATTTGTGAAGTTTGTTTCGACTTTGTGTTCGTGAATTACAAATGAACGAAAACGAGGATATTTCATCCGAGATTAGAATGTTAGCCGAACAAGCTGAACAGCAATTAATCCCCGCGAAATTTAAACAAGCGTATTGCAAGGAATACGAAAAATTATCCAGCTCGATGGCCAACAAGTGAATGTTGTTACCTAGGCAACTTTAAAGCACTAGTGTTTTAATAGTATATTAAAGTATAAGTGGATATTAAGGTCTTTAAAACACGCGCGATTTTTCGAGCACGACGGCGCAGCCGGAGTGCTCGAAATAGAGCAAGTGTTTTAAAGACCAGTTATCCACGAATACTTTACGCTATTTTTTTTTATTGGTACACTTTGAAATCATAAATACTGGTATTATAACTGCAAAAAATGGAAATAAGAACTAAGAATGTAAAATGGTTGAATTCGTGATGTGACATCAGATACCTTTCGTTGTCATGGAAATGAGAAAAACAAAAATTAATTTGCAATCTGTCACATAGGATTAATTGTTGTTACTACAGTTGTTACTGGTTGTATATTGCTTTAAAATGAGTTCTAACATTGATTACTTAAATAGAAAAGCAGAATCGCGGTTAATACCGCAAAAATAGGAAGACGCTTATAAAAAAGAATACGACAAGTTCATCAAATGGATGGAAGAGCAAAAGGTAACAGATACAGATAAGCGAGTTGTGCTTGCTTACCTTCAGAAAATGTCTGAGCAGTTTCTCGGGTTGTTGATGTTGCCATGGTAACTTTAAAACACGCGCGTTTTTAAAACTTGTATTTAAACACTCTGAGGCGTACTTTAAATAAGCAAAATGGGGTATCAATAAAAAAAAGACCTTTTTTGCACGCTTTTTAGTTTCAAAAACAAAGATTATGATTCAGCTGCAATAAAATAGTATATTATAATACAAGTGTATAAGAAAGCCTTTAAAGCACGCGACGGGTTTAAAAGCACGAGGCGACGCCGAGTACCTTTTAACGGAGCAGTGCTTTAAAGACCCTTATACACGAGTATTATACGCTATTCTTTATTATACCTGCACTACAATCTAAAAATTATAACAAAAAAAGGAAATTGAAATCCCGTTTTCGAAGTAATCTTGTCATTATGTCATTAATCGTTTATATAGAAACGGTTAGCAATTGTTGTTGTTTCGTTGCTATGCATAGGTATTTACTATAAATTTGTTGATTTGTGAAGTCTGCTTTGACTTTGTGTTCGTGATTTACAATCCGAGATTAGAATGTTAACCGAACAAGCTGAACAGCGATTAATCCCCGCGAAATCTAAACAAACGTATTGCAAGGAATACGAAAAATTATCCAGCTCGATGGCCAACAAGTGAATGTTGTCTTGTTACCTAGGCAACTTTAATGCACTAGTGTTTTAAAAGCTCTTTTTTGCACGCTTTTCAGTTTCAAAAAAGTATATTAAAGAACTAGTTTCATAAGGCCTTTTCTTAACGCACGAGTCCAAGTTTGAAAAACGAGACGCGAAACATCGAGTTTTTCAACGGACGAGTGCGACAAGTGGTCTTATGAAACGTGTTCTTTATACTATTTTTTCTATTGAGGAAGTTTAAGAGTATTTTAAATAAATTTATGTAGAAAATTTTACGTCAAATCGATTACTAGGGAGTTTTTATAAACAATTATGGCAGCCCTGACAGGTGGCTGAAACTGACA
>JABXWE010024508.1:0-28035 GCA_014611495.1 Limonius californicus | reverse complement strand
TTGAGAATGTAAAAGTTATTTTCTCCTAACTTTACAAACAACCACGATATTCACATGTGTCTAAAAGTCGAAAAATCGAACTTTTGTTTGTAACTCGAAAACAAAAGACGATAGCAAATTTTTGTTTCCGCCAGTGAATTTGTCTCAAAAAAAGAGATCGAGAACGTGCCTTCCATTTTTTTGTATCTCCTATAATTACCGAGTTACCCTATACAAACATCGAAATTTGCCCACCCTGTACACACTTTGGAATGGTTTAACTTGGATGTGTAAATTAGCTTACTATCAGTCCTTGAATAGAAAAATTAGCCATTTCAGCCTACTATCATTTTATATGAACTTCAAGTGTGGTCAAACTTAAAATTTATTGTCGAGCACACAAAAAATATTTTTATTTTAAAACAAAATTTTCAATTTATCGTATTCTTCATACCATGGAACCGATTTACGATCGATTTTGAAATGAAAATGTAAAACTTTCAAGCGAAATTTTGAAGGTGCACAACTCAAGAATAAAACGTGTAAATACTAATATCAAAAAAAGTTATTTGTGAAACCATAAGGACATTTTAAAATGTTCTATCCTTTACTATAATATTCTCAAACGTAGCGGAAAATTTTAATCCAAATGCAAAAGGAAACTGTAAATAAAATATATCACCCATAATAGAATCCTAGACAAGCTTTCAATTAGGCAAATATTGAATTTCAAATTTATTACCTAAATTTCATTATTATCACGTTTGTAAGCATCGAAAATTACGTTGGCATAAAGGTGCCGGGTTTACACATGCATGGATTTATTGGCGCCGGTAGAAACTGGCGCTCAGTAAAATAAAATTGCGTGTGTAAACCCCAACTTGCATATAAGTTGAAATAACGCATGCATGGAGAGGAAAAGTCTGCAGCCTTCTGAAATTTGCTTGCGCCAGTGACTCACTTACCAAAACAACATAAACATTAGTCTTATTTGCACGCCTAACCATGAAACTGTACGTCGCTTCGTCAGTTATCAGTTCATTATTTGATTTTGCGGAGGTTCAATAATGAAACCGGTCAAAAATCTGTATTTTTCTCAGGTAGTGTAAACCTTTAGTGGCGAGCAAGTAGGACTGGCGAAGCTAGTAGAGCCATTAAATCTATGCATGTGTAAACCCACCTTAATTAGCAAATAGGCACCTTGTGTTGAAACAGACACCACACTATAACCACAGAATAATACACTAGTGAAACAGAAGCAACACTTAGCTTGTTAACGGGTCCAAATTTTCAGCGCGCATGCGGTACATTGTCACGCCTTCCGGTATGTATCCGAGCATCTTAGATGCAGTGAATGCAGTACGGTAGTGTGTGTTTAAATTATTAATTACTGTTTTACTTGTATTTAAGAAAGTTAAAACTTAATGTCGAGAAAAGGTGGAATCTGGTGCTCCGCTCCAAACTGCACTAATAGCTGGAAATCCCACCGAGGTGTCAGTTTTTTCAGATTTCCGAAGAATGTTAATAGGTACGCTTGTTGAACTCTAATAGTTTTAATGTGCTTTAAAGATGAAAAATCGAATTGCCGGTTTTTGTCTTGTATACTTTAGAGATTTATGCTGCAATATAATTGCATAACACTAAGTTCGCATTTTTTTGTAGGGCTAAAAGTTGGGTTATTTTGAGTCGGCGTCAAGATTTAATGGATAAAAGTGCTGAATATATATACAATAACTGCAGAATTTGCGGCAATCACTTCGAAGAAGCAATGTTTACAAGCCCATTAAAAAACAGACTTCTAGAAATAGCAAAGCCGACTATTTTCAAGATTTCAAATCGACCTCCTCGAGTTACTGGAAAAGAAAGGCGCCTATCGAAAGGCCTGCAATTTCAAATAAGAGAGTCTGTTCTTCTGCCGCCACAAGCAGTCCACTATTGCCGCCCTGTCAAACAATAGAACCGGATGTTCTTCAAAATACAATTAGAACTGTTGCTACTCAAACGTCTTCAACAATAATATCCTATTCCGTAAAAAATAAAAAATTACAGCGCAGAATAAAAGCACTTCATATTCAAAATAAACGCCTGAAAAGCTTGGTGAACCAAAACAATCGAGAACCTGAAATTAGCGTCACGGATTTCGAAAAACAATGTCATAAATTTCTTCCAGAAAATGTTTCAAAATTAATTAAAACTCAACTGTTTCTAAACCAAAATAGTAAAGGGAATAGGTATACCGAAGAATATATAATATGCTCTCAATATATATTTTCTTGGCCCGAAAGCATATCGATTTTTAGCAACAATATTTTCCCTGCCATCAAAGAGGTCTTTGGAACGAATAACTGAACATTGGCAATATTCCCCTGGACTGCAAGACATTTTGTTTGATGCCCTGAAAATAAAAATTCAAATTTCAGCTTAAAAGATAAATTATGTAGTTTAAGCATTGACGAAATGTCGTTAAAATCTCAGTTATTTTATAATATCAAAACTAATGAAATAATAGGCCTTCACGATTGCGGAATTACAAGAAAACCACTCCCAGCTAAGTACGTTATGGTAATTATGGCAAAAGGTGTATATAATAAATGGAAGCAGCCCTTAGGTTATTTTTTTACAAATTCTACTTGTAGTGGGAATGATCTTTTGCTTATTGTTAAAAGAACAATTGAAAGATTAATTGCAATAGGTTTAAATGTGTCTACACTAATTACAGACATGGGCTCTAATTTTATTCAGCTTTCAAAACAATTAGATGTATCTCCATAATCCTTTTTTCTACATCAGCAACCATAAAATATTTTACATGTTCGATCCACCACATTTACTAAAATCGATACGGAATAATCTGATGAAACATAATTTCAAATTTGAAAATAAAATGGCCAGTTGGAGATATATTGAAGACTTTTATAAAATGGATAAGACCCAAAATATGAGACTCGCTCCTAAATGATCGGATTTGCATATATATCCAAATTCATTTCAGAAGATGAAAGTAAAATATGCCTGTCAAGTTTTAAGTGCAACAGTTAGTGCTTGTATATCTACTTATTCAGCACTGAATGCGCTCCCTGTTCATGCAAAAGATACAGCAGAATTTATTGATTTAATGGATAAACTTTTCGATATTTGTAACTCTTCCCAAATGAGAAGTAGTAAAATTTTCAACAATGCATGGATGGGATCCGAAAATCAAATTAATTTCTTAAACAAAAAGTGCATTCTACTGATTACAGAAAACAAATAGCAAATTCGTACGCTGTGAGATATGTATGTGGATATCTCTATAGAAAATGTTTGGAAGTTCATAAGTGTCCTAACTGTGTAGATTATTCAAAATTAAAATCATCACCGGACAATACCACGTTGTTTTGTCAAAATAAAGCCTACGAAAATAGGAATAAAGACAACTTTGGCAACCTGCTCATGCCTCATGATGAATTTTATAGATATATTGATAAGCTAGAAGAGGCATTTTTATTAAATATTGAACAGGCAATTGTATCAAACAGTGTTGGCCAAACACTTGTCAACTATTTAAAGAACGTTCTATTTAATCCTCCTTGTTCAGATTTCCCCATGCAATATTTGTTAAAACTATTTGTTAGATTAAGGATATTTTATACTCTTAAGTACGCCAATAAAGAAATTAAAGCTCCCCATTCCAGAAATTTTTAACTTATTAAATTGTCCAATTTGTAAATTCTTGTAAATTAAATTGGTCATAGTGTAAAGGCCGCCTTGGGTCGCCTTTATTTTTTAATATTTTTAGTTTGTATGTATTAAATGTATTAAACCTCTTCAGTGTTTTATTTAATCAAGTTCAGCTACTTGGATCAAAAGAACCCGTTACTACATAAAAAACTACGAAGCACAACATAATGTATGACTAATGACACCAGGGTCCGCGACGTTACAATTGAATTCACATAGAATATTTTATACTCTTAACTAAGTTCTCTAATAAAGGTATTAAAGGTCTGAATTTTTTATACTATGGAGTTGTCAAACCAAACATAAATACTAATGTCACCAGCAGCAACAATTTTTTAAACTATGAAAATTAGAAAATAGAAATTTGCTCCGAGAAGTGATGTATCTTATGCATTGGAACTGCGCGTTTACATACTAGAAGACGTGGCTAGAGTGCTGGAGCTTACTGGTTTTGGGCAACACGACATCAAAGGCACCGACAGAGGGTGTCGTTTCTGTTTCACTAGTGTATTATTCTGTGCTATAACCTCAACCTAGAAAGCATGTGAAAGAATAAAAACAAATTTTTCTGAGTCTTTGTAAATTGAATATTTTTGAAAATGTAATAGATTTCCGTAAGAAATACGTTGACTATTGTAAAAAATTCACTTCACGAATTTATAACTAAATGCTAAAAAATGTATAGCAAATAAGAGACAAACATTAAAACTAGCAAATCACTGCTGTTATGCGTTCTACTTCGCATTATTCCTCTAGAAAAATCCCGAAGGAAAACTTTCAAGGAAAGGCTCCGGAAAAAGCTCACCAAAAATCTAAGAAAAATTCTACTTTAGGTAATTTTGTTCATTTTTAGTAAGTAATTTGTCTGATGTCTTTATAGCATTAAACTTTTCTTCCGGGCATTTTTTTGGAGAGTGCTGTTACAAAACATCTTTAAGAAACTGAAATGGTACTCTAATTTTGAATACCTTCTATGTGACGTGTATTATCTGCTGTAAGGCTAGTAAATACAGTATTTTATTCACAACTAATTACACAATTACCTCGATATTCACTGAAAATGAAGGTTAAATGGTAACCGCAGTGCAAGTTTTTTTTTTCATAAAAGTTTACCCCAAATACTTCACTTCAAACCAATATACGGTTACGTTATTACTTAGCAGCTACGCATATTATCGCGAGTAATTATTTCATAATGTCTGACTCCTAGATGCATAAACTCCACAACTTACATCTCTACACAGATTGCCTAAAGTGTTTCGGAAGAATTCCATCTACTTTTACCAAGCGGCTAATAGCCAAATAAATGCACATAGGTGCAACGCTTTAAATTTATCAATTACTGTTTAATACCGTCACTTTGACAGTATCTTGCGTTGATACACAAACAGCAATGCACTCGTTAGAGAAAAGAAAATTAATTTTGTAGAAACACTTGGAAAATCTTCATTTGCCATCTTATAAATTAACAAAACAATTAAAATTACAGAGAGCAACAATAAAAGATGTTAGATATACGAAATTACAAAATGCGTATACTATTAAAAGAAAATCTGGTTCTGAAAAAAAGTAGGTCCTTCACATCCAGACGTGGATAAGAAAATGGTGGCAAATTTAAAGAGAAATCCGAACATTTCAGAGCGATCTTTGGCTAATAAAGTGGGAACGTCCAAATCAACTGTTCACAGTGCCAAAATAAAATATGGCTTAAAGTTCTATAAAATGTAGAAAATTCCAGATTGCGATTTCAAGCAGCAGAAAGTTGCCAAAATTCGTGCTCGTAAGTTGAACACCGTATTTTCACAAAATTTTTCCGTATAAGCAACATGCTGTGTGGCAGACTTGCATAAAATGTCTGTAAATGAATATTATGTTTTGACTAGAGGAGATGCAGATTCAAAATATAAGTATCGAAGAGCCACTAATTTTCCATAAAAATTTCTGATTTGGCAAGCTATCACCGAAAGAGTAAAAAATCTGTGACTACCAGCACTATCAACGCCGATATTTATATTGAAGAATGTTTCAAAATCGTGTGTTGCCCTTTATAAGACATTCCCACAATTTTTTAGTTGTGTAGCGGCAGCTTACAGAAATTTCACCATTTCCATATATTCCTCGCACCCACGGAATGCGTTACTGTAGCAACCACTTTTTCCAGCTGTACGAACAATTGAAGCAGCTTTCTCCAAGATGATTGTTATGTGCATTTTTCGCAGTAGCATCCTGGCAGTCTGATGGGTGTGTTTGGTTGCCTACAATTCCTTTTGTCGCCGACCTTGGTTTAAACTCTTTGAGTTCCTGTAGTGTTAGGGAATTTTGGGGAACTCTTCTGAAGTTGTATATAGATTTTTGAATTGGGTGGATGGAATTTTCTGAAGTGTTGAGGTCAAACGGGACTTCTTCTTGAGTTCTTGGCCGTGCAAGTTGTGGTTGCTGGTACAAGTGTAGGGGTGATTTAAGTTATGGAAATTTCTGCGTGTTTTATCTAAATCATCCTCTACAAGAGAATTTAGTTAGTTGCCTTCGAGTTATTTTGGTGTTTCGCTAAATTCTCATTGGGTCTAGCCCAGATTAATTAAACACTTTACCAGAAAGTTGATATGTTACCGGCCACATGCTACTATGTGGAGTCTCACGGGACCGTTTTCTGACCAACCAGACTATCTCGGTCATTTGTGACTTTCGGTTCTACTTGCTGTACGAAGTTGGAGACAATCAGTAAAAGCGCCTACATGAGCTGCTAGTCGATTTGGATTCATCCGCTGCCGCTTCCTCCATAATCGAGCCCAGAAGTGTGTAGATTTTGTATTTTTAGCTGTTTGGTATTATCTACCGTTTTGAACTTTAAAATGCATTTGCGACTGATCGCTTACCTTCAGTAGGTGCCTTCAGTTAATTTCCACCTGTTTTTAGTCACTGCACTTTGATATTTAATTAAGATTATGCTGTTGGTCCATACGAAACTTTTGTAAACAATACTTTTTGTGCGCACCAACTTCAGACCGCTGTCAGTTGTGGCTGTGTCTATTTTCACGGCTGCGTGACAATTGTAATTTCGACAATTGGCAACTTAATTTGTTAATGAATAAAATTCCTTGTATTATAGGACAATTATGCGGACTGATTAATAGCCATAAGCGATTCGGATCGGCGCTACCATTTACATTTAACGAGTTGGTTAAGCTGACCTAACGCCAGGCCTTGCGTCATTTCACCAGCTTCCGGGAATTCGTATTCGGATTTTAATAATTATTTATTTAGCTTTGTGGATTTATAGCTCCGTTTATTTTCAGATAGTGGTTACGTCCGCTAAGTTGCTTTCTTTGTCATACTTCATTCGCTTGGGAACTTTCCCTCAATTCGAGTTTTCTCGAATTAGTTTGACCAGTTGTCTAAATCATATAACCTAATATTGTAATGTACTTCAGCATTTTGTATTTTCTGCATTTACCCAACTAATTTGTCGATTCAATTTGGGTCAGTTATAAATTATGGTCTTACCTTAATTCTGGTTTACTCACTTATGTATTTAATTTATGCCGTATGCAGCTTAACTGATATTTACAGAATTTTAAGGCATTCATTAAGTTGGATCAGATATTGAGTTTATCATTTGGTTATTTATTGCTACCTAGTATTTGTCATACAGGACAGTATTTATTTTATGAATATTTCTTAATAATTTGAGCTTCACCTTAAAATTGTAGGGGGACTCATATACAGAGTGCGCCTATAGTTTGTAACTTAACTGTTTATATTTAGCATAGTTGATGTGCAGGGTATACAAAGTTTGGTTTAACCTTATTATTATTACATTTACTGTTGATTTGTTTGTTATTACACAGATGCTCTTGCACATTTCTGTTATGTTACATTTATGAATACAGAGGCTTTATGGTGAGTCCCGTAAGTTTTATTCTTCGTGGTAAGGGTTTACCCTTACTCAGATCCGTTAAGGTAGGTCATGATAATCGCTGCACGACAATTGGTGAAGGATCTTGGTGCCCTTTTGAGAATTTAGTTGTCGATTACCCACACCCGTTTCGCAGACAAGTTAGCCATGGTGTACACACCGAAACGTTGCCCTGTCGTTACCCCTGTGGGAGTTAGTGTAAAGATTTTTTGCAACATGATGTTATGTCCGCTGGGATGGCAAGAGGAGTTAAGAAACGCATCCCATCAATAGAAGACTACCATTCTTCCTACCGACACTACTGCGGAGAGGTTGATGGTATTCAAGTTGTTCGTATTTCATTCTTATTATTATTTGTGTTACCGCAGTTACGTTCGTTATTTATGAAATCTTTTATTACATGTACAGTGTACATTTATTTAGTACAACGCTAAATTTGATGTGACTTCGTGCCATACGCGCCCTTTTAAATGTTCTACTTCTATGGAGGCAACAGATAAAACAAGTCGCAAGGGGAGGGCGTCACGGTGGTGTTTGGGAAGAAAGGCTCTAAAATTGAGGAATACTTAATAATAATTGTTAATTAATAATTAATATTTGCAATTTTCATCTGATTCGCTTATTTTTCTTAGAAGATACTTCTACTGCGATCCTCATAAGTAAATTGCTATGGGGGCACATGCCGCCTGTGCTTCGTGCCACTATTCCAAGCAGACGTTAGCATTTTACGAAAAACAGGGAATTTAATATGTTTCAAAAAATGACAATCCCCCGAATTGCCCTGAGGTCCGCCCCATTAAGAAATACTGGGCACTTACCAAAAGAAAATTGAAGACCACAAAGTCGTCTGTAAAGAACATCAAAGAATTTAAAAATAAGTAGAGAAATGTAGCCAAAACAATGGAAATGGCCAATGTAAACTTTAATGGCGGGTGTCAGAGAAAAACTTGAAATTTCAATAAAAATAAAATTTAATATAACTTATATTATTTTGTATTTTTTGTGTTCAATCAATCGAATTACATAAAAATGTTGAATACTTTCGTACATCTTCATTTATATAAAAACAATATTTCATAGGCGATCTTTTTCTAAGCCACATTTTATTAGGTATTAAGAAAACATAGAACGCATAGAAAGCATAGAACGTAGCTCTCAGGTTTAGTTAGTGTACGTTGCTTTTTGTAAGTTTTTCTTTTTTGTAAAGTTACTGCTACTGCATTTCTAGCTGAAATGAGTGTTTTCTTGATTTGATGCTGTTATGATATGTGTATAGAAAATGTGACACTCCGGAAATAAATTGATATGATTGTTCAACAGACACGGTCTACATGTTCTTTGCTACATGCATATACTGCGTTTCACGAAATAATCTACAATAGAGTAAGGAATTTTGTTTTCCACTAAAATGCATGTTTATGCGACAAAATCCTTTAGCCTTATTACCAATTGCAAATAATGAAATTATCGACATTAGTTTGTCATAACTAATACTTACATAAACAATACTTAACTCCATCTACTTATGGTTTACAAACCAATAGTAGAAGCATGATTTTTGCAAAGAAATCGTACTAATAGCTAAGCACAAAGTTTATCTTCCCACAAACCAGACATAAAGTTTCGCCTTTTATTAACGTTACATTGCGATACTTTAATATACAGGATGCTGCTAAACATATGCGAAAAACATTAACAACGGTTAGATGAGTTTACTTAACCCTTAAATCACGTAGTAAATATTTTTAACATTCGGCTACATTACAACGGTAAGAAGCTTAAAAGTTTTTCAATATCAAATCACCCAAAGTTAAATAACTTCTTTGTTTCGTGTCCCAGTGTAATAACCTCCACTGTTTTGGAAAGTAGTTCAAACTTAATTTCCAGCCAAGAAAAACGTACGAGTTCAAAAAGTGGATAAAATCTGATTCAGAGTGAAAACTGGTTTAGCAGTTTAGAAATTAAGTGTATACATTTAAAATGTTATTTCTATTCAACGTTGTTAGATAATTCTTTAAATATAAAATTTTCAAAAAATTCTTTTCTCTAGAAAACATAATATGTACGATTTCACACGCTGCAGAACAAAACTTAGGTTAAGAATCTCGTTTTTAAGGTAAACCCTAATTTACTCATGTTTAAATCAACTTTTTACTTCTGGATCAGATTTCATCCACTTTTCACATTCAATAGTACAATTTTTTAACTGCAAAGTAAGATTGGACTGTTAATTCCAAAACAACAAAGTTTTTCATAATCGGACAAGAACCAGAAAAGATATTTACATTTTAGTTGATTGATGTAAATAATTTTGAAGCCCCATATCTCCCTCACGTAGCCGAGTTTTATAAACATTTACTAGGTTATTTAGAGATTAAATAACCTCAGCTCCATATCGATAAATTGTTCGCGCATATAGATAATCATACTGTATAGTAATAAAAATTTTAGGTATCTAATACTTCCCTTTAATAGAAATTTTGTAGTGGATTTGAACTCAATTACATTACCAACGCTGAAGAACTTCCTATTAGTGATTTTGCACTTTATATTATTGTCCGATGGAGTTAAAATATTTAAAAAAAATTTTTACGGGCGTCTATTATACCTATATATATAAATTGTGCCATCAATGACCTGCAATTGCAATTTCCAATAACTTGTAATAACTGAAATGAATGTAGCGATCGATTTTTACTACTCATCGTACACATTGAACGTTATTAAAAATGTAAAGAATAACACCAGAAGCGAACTTCCAAAACTTCTACTAATATTTTCACTGCATACACCAACCAGGGCTATTTTATTAAGTCAAACTATAACAGGATGTTTATCTTCGGGTCACAAAAAAGTATTTGACTTGGAAATGACTACTGTAATGAAACTCTTATTAGGTATTAAAGTTTAATGAGCTGAATTCAATATTTATTTTACCCATGAATACTATTTACATAAATCAATAACGATCCATTGGCAAATGAAGGAAATTTATGTAGTAGAAGAGAATGGAGGTTACTTAATAATGCAACAAAATTTAAAATTTATTCGGAAATCCACAATGTTAGATTTATATGTTTTCTTTTTTGATAATTACGAAAAATATCAATATTCGAAGTTAGACAGCTCGATAAACTTAAACTGACTTGCTTGAAGTGCAGAACAGCAATAGATAGCTTGTTAATGGCGGAACTTCAATTCAATATTCATGATACAAAAGCCATAAAATATTACGAACGTCATAAAATATTCTACATAAATCTTCTTCATACGGAGGATAAAACGGAAACTGTGTTTTGTTACAGTCTGTAACATAAGAATATTGGTAGCAAGGAAACGTTTCGACATTGCAGTAAATTTCAACCCTTCAATCGTAGTGGTGTTGCAAAATTTTTTTACGACTATTGCTACGGAGGGCGCATGTTTTGCCACCCAGCATGATCTATTCAAATTTCAATAACTGCTGTGAGTTCCGAAGATTGGAGTAACTTGTGTCAAATATTTTTCACTCCGAATACTAAGCGGAAATTGCTTATTCTTTTATTTTTTTACTCTCGACACTCAATTTTCTTTTAGGGAGATGGTTACTTCTACAATCTCACAGAAGATTTTACGGTACAGGAAACATTTTATGTGAAGTTTAAACTTAAGCAGAAATGGTGGTGGTGCCTCGCTCTTTTGTTATGTATTGCGGAATGTAGGTCAGGCCGTCAGCCATCACTTGGTATATTTCAGCTCCGAGTTCTTTATAATACCTAAAGGAAAGAATAAAGATAAAGAAAGTAAATTAAACTCATCAAGGTGTAATGGAATGTAGCAGCAAATCTAGGACCAGAAAAACACGTTTGCATCATAACATTTTTTATTTCTGTTTCAACTCGCAAATTACAGCAATCCGGCGGGAGTAAAGGTTTATGCAATTAAAAGTTTATGTTCGAGCTAATTTAAATTGCTTGCGCATCGTAGTTATCGGACTGCATTCTGTTAAATTAATATTGCAGTAACTAAATATCAGTTGTGTTCCAAGATAAATTGTACAACAGATCTGTTGATACATTTAAAAATACAAAATGATTGCTTGATAATATAAATGATTGCATGGTGTATTATTCTCAACCATTAGAAAAGAAAGATTAGGGCAGACTACCATAGGCATCTTCAAATTGACATTATTGTTTATCGTACACACTTGACATTCATTACATAATCTTCTATTTCTCTAAAATGAGATGTTTATTTTGTTGCCCTTTTGTCTTCGTCAAGTATATTCTTGATCGAGCATAAAATTATACAAAAAAAGTAGAACAATGAAGAATGGACACAACAGTTTGTTGAAATACATCAAAAACTACTAACTACTTATCAATCACTTGTGCAGCAACCTTAGTTGTACATGTTTGCTGGATTACTACCACAAACCAGTCTACGGATAAAATACCGTGGAGGACAAAATTTAATGATAACAGCGGTCTAATAGCATCACTCATATAGAAGATAATGGATGATAGAAAATATATGGCAAAAAATGAGAAAATGGCTGAAACATACCCATCCTTACCAACTTTTTACCTACAACTTGTTCAGGAAGTTTATAATCGTCTAGGTCTGATGGTAATAGAGATGTGATAGCGTCAGTCATAAAGAAAGCGATGGATAATCCACACAGGGGCCACCGGAAACAATTTGTGAAAGATGCCCATGCTTGCCAACTATTTGCCAACAGCTTGTTCAGCAAATTTACAGTTGTAGAAATGCATGCGGTAACACAGTCAATAGAAGAAAATAATGAAAATTGTACAAAATATACAACTGAAAATATGCTGTGCTAACTGTAGTCGCTTTCTCTTTAAGCCTATTTGTGAATCTTTGCTGTCATTCCATGCATCCTCTTGTAAATATCTCTTAAAAATCTCTCCTTCTTTTACGATTTTATCGCTCTCCCGTCTTACTTCGTTCAAAAGGTACCTATTGGGACAGCTATTTCGGCCAATTTTTCTCCAGTATTCTGGTTACGTAACCACTCCATGTAGTGTTTTCTGCAATATGTCTTATGTAATCGTTTCCGATTCTTTCCAATCTGTTCATTCTCATACTCCTTCTGAGTGAGTCCATTTCTGTTGCTAATAATTGTCACTGTACTGGCTTGCTCATCTTCTAGGTTTCTGCTCCATAGGACAGTATGCTCTCTACTATTGATAGATATCATAACTTCCGTTGTTCTAATACGCAAATATGCATAAAAAAATAAAGAGCAATTTTTTTACAATTTAAAAACTTTTGTAAACCATACCAATATTAGTACCAAGTTACCAACAGCTTCTTCAGATAATTTGGAAGAGTACAGATTTGTTTGGCAACACATGGAGCCCAAATAAATTTCTTCAAATAATGTGTGATAGCATTTCATGTCTGTCTACTTTGTTCACTAATACTTTCACGTCTCTGTACATTAGTTCAAATGATTTGGTTTTCTTGAGCCTTCTCACTAGATCTGTTGTTACGCCTATTAAAATTCACACAAAAAAAAATAATACCAGAAATATTAGCGATAAAGCCCAAACCCCTCTTCCTACTACGCCACTGATCTGTAGATGAATACTCAAATGATAATGTTAGCATCCCGGAGAACTCAACCGAAGATGGGCTGAGTTCCAATAAAATAAATTAATAGGCCCCACCGACTTATAAACTTACTAACACAATCCTAGATATAAAAAATTAGAAAAGTCGGATTCTCTGGTCCAGCATTCACCTACCTTTTCTTTTGTATTAGTTCTCTCTTTAATCTGATATTCAAGATTATCGTCGTAAATGAAAAGACAAATTGCAAATAAGTTAAATTTAATGCTCAACAAATATCCCCCCATGAATCGGTTTTGAATATAACATAAATAACGTTAGTGAAGTCAATTTTACGTAAATGGTAAACAAACCCTACTGAAAGTAAAACTCACACAAACCCTAGGTAATTGTTGCGTAACGAAAGCACATAAATAATTAATAACTTAATAAGCAAAACGCATACCGCACGAAGAGATCTCCACGATTTGGCGAGCGATAAAAATAAACAATATCATTAATTAAAACCCAACTTGAACTACAAGACGCAATAATACACGACGGTTGGAGTACCCTGTATATCAAGAAGCACGTAAAATTGCCGTACTATTACAAAATAATTATAAAGTATTTAATCCCCAATATCATAAATTTTATAATATTTATGAAGTTTAATAATATACGAGTAATTATTTCTACGAAATTGAAACAATTTATCAATAAATCAATTAATAATTCCAGTTCAAAATGCACTTCCCTTGACAGATGTTTTCTTATCTACGGAACGCAGGTCTACAGTACAGGCGACCTCGAACACCGGGGGTCAAGGAAATCCAGGTATCTTCGCTGCGAAGTGGCTCGGGATATTCGTGAAACGTAAATTTTTCTGATCGTTATCACTCCCAATTCCTATATGGACGGATTAATTACCCCACACTGCGTGCCTAAATTTTATTAAAGTACAAAAGTTAATAAGCAGATCCAAGAGAATCGAACAAGACAATCGCTCGTGAAACAAAAACTCACCAGATGCTTTATATACTGGCGTGAACACTAGCTTCCTCAACTGTGGTATATTATATCGGAAAAACTTCCTGAGTTGATCACTTCCAATCGAAGAAACAAAAACTCTTAAGTGGCGTAGATTTTTAGAATGGAATAACTTCCCTGTCATCAACGACTAATTTGAATCTACGACACATAAATACCTCCAGAGAAAGAATCGTACTAGCTTGTACAACGGACTACGTACAACTGTCCTGTATCTAAAAATCTCCCCTCAAAATTTGAAACTTGGACTCGCCCAAAGTTCTACAGGTCGACCAACTTCGAAATATTGAACTTTACTAAAAGCGGAAATATCACCAGGCGCAAAACGGATTGCCTCAAACTAGGCGTATGAAACGTTACACTATATTGTCGAGGAGTTGGAGTACCTCGACGTTTACGTGGTGATGAAGTCTGGTCTCATGCTTCTGGGCAAGGTCCTTTATTTCCTCTGTCACGGTTTTTATCCCTAGATCCCTGTGTATATCACTGCTTCTAGTGTACCAGGCTCACCTACGATATTCCTCAGCACTTTGTTCTGGAAATTTTGAATTTCTTTGATGTTGGCGCAGCCCCAAAAGTGACAACCGTATTTTCATACTGGTTTTAAAACTTGATTGTACAGAAGTAACTTGTTATGTATTGAAAGTTGCCGGTTTCTTCCCAGCTGCCAATACTTTTTCCCTATATTTTATATTTAGCTCTTCTCTTTTGTTCTTTATATGCTCTTTCCATCGTAGTTTGGCATACACGTTCATTCCAAAATACTTAGCTTACTTATTAGCATGTAGTATGATGCTGTTGTTGAGTGACTTTTTGTAAGGTTTCTGCCGTTTCTTCAGTTCCTTTGCCTATCGTTAGTACTGCAGTGACGTAGGCGTGCTTGGCTATGGTTATCTCGTTGCTTGACGGGATGCCGTTGGAGTACAATAGGTATAGTATTGCCCCAGTATACTGCTTTGTGGTACCACTCCCTTAATTTCGTATAAGTCGGAGTATTCCTCTTCTTGCTTGATCCTAAATAGTCTGTTTGCGATATACGACTCCAAAAAGTTTAGCAAATTATTTAAGTAAATTTTTTCTTGTTTGTGATTTAGTGCTTGATGCCATACTTTATCAAAAACCTGGGTAACATCTAAGAAGATTGCTGACTTTTTTCTCCTCAAGACTTTTCTCTGTGGTATTTATTACTCTGTAAACTTGCTCTACAGTTGAATGTTGGTTTCGGATTCCAAACTGGTGTGATAGTATCAGTTCATTTGTTTCTATTATTGGTTTGAACCATTTGAGTAATACTTTTCAAATAGCTTTGAAATTATCGGTAAGAGCGAGATGAGCCGATATCATGCTGTTTCATTTGGCGGTTTTTCTGACTTTTGTTCATTATGACTTCGGCTGCTTTCCATACATTCGGTACATATTATAGTCAATATGCTGCATTTATTATGTTAGTTTTAGTACTGCTTTTTTATGTAGGTATTTCAATAACCTCCCTGTTATTAAATCAAATCTTGGAGCTTTTTTTAGATTTATGTTTTCTTTAATTTCTTTTGCCACTTCTCGTGGAGTGACCAATTTTGTTTCCTCCTCGTCTATTTCATCTTCCGCATACAGTACTTCATTTAGTACTTGTTGTTCATTCGACCTTCTGCTTGTTATTTCTTGCCCAACCGTTTGCCGTTCCTAGTGAGTACATCAGCGTTATCGGTCTTCTGATTTTTTGATTGCCTTGCCAGTATCTTTGTGGTTCGTCAGATTTTTAAGATAGGTGTTCGCCTATTCATTTTTGGTTTCCTGTCGTTCTCTCCTCAACTGTTCTGCGAAACTGGTTAGTGTGGTTTCATCTATTGCAGCTTTGGTTTGTTGTCTGCTGGCTCTTTTTTTTTCAGCAACTAACTGCTTTTTTTCCTTGGAGTAATTGTTCCCTATTGTTTTTGTTTATTTTCTGGAGTGCTGCTCAAAGTATCGTATTAAGTGTCCGCCACAAGCTCTTCAGTTTCGTTGTCCAATTGTTCCTTATTTCTCAGGAACACGTTCAGCTGAGCTCTGTTGTTTAACTCTTCTTGAAACGCTTTCCGATTTGTGTGTTTGTTAGCCAGTGTTGAGTTACATTGCTTCTTGGTAACATTTTCGCTTAATGTTAGAATTATTGAAGAGTGGCCGGAGCTCAGATCAAAGTTCTCTTCGATGTTGATAAAGTTTGCTGATACTTTCCTGGAGATGAAGAAATCAATCAGGTCCGGTAATTTATTTTGATCTGAGGGTCAGTAAGTGGGTTTCCCCGTGGAGTGGTAGTTGCAATACGTTTCCATTGCGGCTTCACGCACTTATTTTCCTTTAGATGTGGCGAGTATTCCAAAATAGTGCAAAAAATTTGATGTAAGGTATTCATATTTACCAATTACTTACCATCTTCTTGGATAACTTTACAGTTTTACAAAGTTATTTATGGTATGTGATAATTACCCCTGCAGAAAGATATATTTCTCAGGAATATCTGTTGAAGAATTACGACATTCTGATGACGAAATGAACTGAATTTTGAAATGAAGACTAAACTTTTTTTTATTGACGAAGATTAGTTCCACTTTTCAGCTTATATTAACTTCCAAAATGTGAAAATCTGCCAATCAGAGACCCTTCACTCTGGATTGAAGTTTTACTCTACATAGAACCATAATACCAATGGATTTTCACAATATTGAAACGCCACCATGATGCCGCGCTGATTTTTTACAATCTTTCATTGAAGTGCTACATGACAGATAAATGACAGAGATATTTTCCACAAAATATCCCCACATACTTCTCGTTGGATACCTAGGTGAATGCTTTTGATAAATATATTATCAGTTCACCTCCATATTTCTCATGTCTAACGATCCTGATCTGTAGGTACTTATTCTAGTACATATATACTACAATTTTGCTACAATTGCTATGCATTTAACGGTTTAACAACATGCGTGGACGAACCATTAGTTGTATACAAATTGAAGGTAATCATTTTGAACATTAGTGTTAAATAACCCATACAGAAATTTCTTGATTTCTGTTTTCAATCATAAATATTCTTATTACTATATTTTAACATTCTATTGGTTCTTATTCACAATGTCAAAGAATATTTTATTTTCCTTTTCCTCATGGTTGATGTAAAGTAGAGTTTATTTAACTTACTTTCATGTAAGTCAAATTTCTCGCGTTTTCCAAACCCCAATAAAAAGTACGTGCAGTATTTCTTATTTTTTAGTATTTGACGTTTGTCTATCGGCAACAAAGTAATATTCTTGCCTGATCTAATTTACCTTTTATTGATCGTGCGGAATATTTAAATCGTGGCTGCGATTGGGATGAATCCTTGTATAAGAATATCGTTAAATATTAAAAAAATCACTAAACTGTTGAAGTGGTCCTACATAAAAACCCTTTTCAATATCCCCAACATTTACCTTAGAATCTTGAGAAGGGTACTTAAAGGTTGCAATTTATCTTTCGCTTTATGTTTCTTTTAGGAGGATAAACGTTTCAGTTTTTTTCGCTATTTATCAAATACTTTCCCTGAGAAATTATTCACCGTCAGATAAATTACCTCAATGTCACACCCGCATACAACTTTAACACAATAACCACTGCTTCCAATATCATTCAACGGGAAAAATATTCGACCGGAAACCTTGGAGAAATATTACAGCATTACAGTTATCGTTATGTAAAACCACAATTATTCTTCTTGGATATACACTGTTCAGGCTAACATCTAGTGGTACAGTATAGAAGGGGGACACTCAGGTGCTGAAGTTGTTTGCAGCTAAACCAGGAGCAGGTACAACTTTCGGTTAGGATTCAATTTAAAATAGTACGTTGTCCCCTTAATTTGTTAAATTTAGCAAAACAGGAGTCTGAAAACCCTTCGAATCCATACTTACGTATTTGCTATCTATTTATTTATAACAATACTGTATCCGACTCGCCGTGGGAATTTTATAACTCGACACTCAAGTTTAAATTCATCCACCTATGCACTAAAATAATATAAAGAGGCTTTTTCATATTTTCAAGGATGGAAGTTTTCAAGTTGAAAGTTAATATAAAATGTTTACCGTTCTTCATCCAGCAATAACCACAGAATACTTTTACGAAGTACTACGAATAAAGTTGGAAAGTTAGCCTAAGACTACAGTATATATAGTGTATAATAGTGGTTGGCGCAATCTAACATACATACAGCATGTCAAGATTTCTCTTCATTTAATTTAATTGTTTAATGTTGGCTATTTATGGTAAAACTAAATTCCTAAAATTTTAAGTAAGATGTTTTCAAATAGCGAAAACACAGACTTATTGCGTATGTTTAATAAATGATATGGACACAATTTATGAATCAGGTGCTATCCAACTAAAAACCACCGTCTGAATAACATTTAGACGTTTTAAAGTTTCTTTAAGAAACAAAGGTAAAATTGTTAATTTCAGAAGATATAGGCCTAGAACGATTATGAATAGAGAACGGATTTTCTGCAAACTGCATATAATGTAATTTTTGCATATCTTGCGAAACAATCGATAATGTCGACGAATCACGGTGTTTAGAGTTAATTAACACTAATTAATTAATGCATATTTTGCATATTTAGGCAAAGTCTACATATTTAGACGTTTTATGCATATTTATGCATAAATTTTATATTTTTATGTTTTTCCGATTGGTTTCCAATTTTATGTAACAGTGGTTTTTTATAACATCTTAGCTTGTTTTGTATTTTGTATGAGTAAGGTCGCAGATAGTTTATTCTAAACGTAATTAGTTTTCTCAGAAGTTGGGTAAACACTAGGTTCTGCCGTAAGCCCTTGTTTATTGTAGATAGATCTTGTATATTCTAATATTTCTTTGAACGTTTAGATCCCTTTTAACACTTCATTCTTTCTAAAGTACTTGTGCTTTCCAATTTTCTTCTACCGGAAGCAACTCCTGTCCATAAAACTTTCCTGATGAAAAGCCGGGGGAAACTTAAAAATATTTTACACGAATTTAATTCACATTTCTTGTATGGCACACGGGCTTAACCGAATAGCTGAAGAAATTAGGAACCAATTTCCATTGATTAATGATTTAATTAATATCGCAAAAAAAAGTGATTTTAAAAGCTCCTTAAGAGTTCAATTTTATGAAGAAAAACACTCCTGTCCCTCCCGAACCAATTATAACCCAATGGGGTACATGGTTGGAGGCCGCTATTTTTTATGCAGATAATTTTCAAGACATAAAAGATGTCATACACGAAATCAACGATTCGAGTAGTATTGCAGTTGAAAATTGCAAAAAAGTAATTAAATCACCAACAGCAGCACAACAACTGGCATTCATTAAAGGCAACTACAGTTTTGTGTCAAAGCCAATAGCAGAATTCGAAAAACAAGGCATGACTAAACGAATCTTTAGAGCTGATAACCCTGTTTGAAAATTCGTATAAAAATGTCTGTAAGAGGTGAAATTGGGGCAATTATTTTGGAAAAATTTAATTCGGTAATGAAGAAGAATCCTGGTTATGCTGTTTTAAAAGACATAAATAGAATTCTCAATGGCGAATTTGTTGAAGAATTAAATTTAGATCCTAATATAATTTCAAAATTTGCAAATGCCCCATGCACGTCGCCTCGGTAGATGTTGAACGATCGTTTTCAATTTACAAATACATGTTTACCGATAGAAAACATAACCTTCTTCTTGAAAATTTTGAAAAACATTTAGTTGCAAGTTTCATAATAATGAATCATAGTTTAAAATTTAGCATAAGCTGATTTGTAGTGACAACTATAAATATAATTAATTATTCTGTATTGCTATAATTTTGTTAATAGAATAAAGTGTATTAAAAATGTTTTGTAATTTGTAAATTTTAATGCGTATATTTGTTTTTAACTTTTTAACATTTATCAGTTTATCATAAATCGTTTTTAAAGTCGATTTTGAACATATGCAAGTGCATATTTTCAGAATTTCCTGCATATATTTAACAAATAGTGTGCATGTATATGCATATTTCCGCAATAATCGACTACATATATTCCGTTCTCTAATTATTAATATGGAAAATGACCTAGCAGAGTTGGAGGCAGTGAATGTGAATGTGGGTATTAGTATATCATTTAGAAGAATTCTGAAAGCAAATATATTTCATCCCTATCACGCTAATTTGGTGCACGAACAGCACTAAAATGGCTCTCTGAAAAGATTGCAATTTTATAATTTCTTTCAGAACCTATTTCTTCAAGATCCATCTTTTTTAAATTGTGGATTATTTATGGATCCGACAAAACTGTCAAAAAAACGGTGAACTGAATAGAAGTAACTCGCACTATTACAAACAAAAGAATTCTCACTGCATACATGTTTCCTATTTTCCTGAGAATTCTTTCTGTAAATGTTTGGTGGAGCATAGTAAATTACCATCTTATTGGGCCACACTTCTTCCACCAAAATTTAACTGAACATTATTTGAATTTGCAGCAAAATATTATACTAGGGTTGTTAAAAGATATCAAACTCGGTGTACGATATAAACTGTGGTACCAACATGATGGCTGTCCTGCTCACTAATACAGTTGAATTGTTAGAACTTATTGACATAGCATTTTGAGAAAATTGGACTGGAAGAGGTCACCATGAAGTTGCAATATCACTTCACTAGACTTTTTCGTTTGAGGTACAACGTAAAAAATAGTACTTATACCGAACTTTGATAGTAAATGAACATGATTTACAAAACAAAATAATCGGGGTATATACATTAATTACATGATTGCTCGAGTACGAAGATGGTCTTTTTTCAAGTTTAGAGAGGACATTTAATTATAAGGTTATCTTTTATTACACAGTTCTTTGAACTGTGAAACAAGAAGAATTGTGAAAAAGGCTTCATCAGTAATCTAAAATTTTCATTAGAAATTCACAACCACTAGTTTATCAAAATATATAGAAGTATGAAGATATTTAAAAATAAATTGTGAGGTAAATAAAATTAACTGTTAGTTTTCAAAAATTATTTAGATGATCCTGAAGATTGGATATTAAGTTAGCCAAAAGTTTCTGACACCTTCGAGAACGTTGCAAAGCAAAGCTTTAAAGTAGAAAACAATTATTTTAATTTTCAAGGTTGCAACCCAAAGACACCAAATGGCGAGCAGGCAATTACAAACTTGGCTTCTTTGCGTGTTTTTGACGTTTATTCCTATTAAACCGACCAACTTTAAAGTCATACCTTAAGTTTATTTACAAACAATGCTAAAATTATAGAAGAAGCTTCCGAAATTGGGGTGAATTCAACTACTTCCGTCCTATAAACATACAGAGCATGTTACGGTGAGGGTGTACTACAGGATCTTATGGAAAACTTTTACTTAAAATAGTTTTGAAGATACTTAGCAACTATCAGTCATAATGTTATCCGCCTTTTGTTGTACATACCGCTTAGTAGTGATAGCTACGCCAGCATAGTCAAACTACCAAATAAATATCACACATGCTAACACAAAAAGTAATAGTATTTGCGTAGTAGTTTTATTATGTTACATATTAAATTTAATTAATATAGAAACAAATTGTTGGCTTAATTGAGGTAGACTAATCAGCGCAACGTCTTTGAAGAGTTAAAGTATTTCGAACAAAAATAAAATAAGTCATTATTTATTGGAAAACGACAATTAAAAATTAATAATCAAAACCTAGACCAACAAACTTAAAAATTAATTATTAGTACAGGAAGGTTAATATAATATAAAGGTAATATTAACGGAGTCTTCATTAAAACTTTGAGGTATGCTGATTATACCGTTCTTCTAGCCGATTTGCTGGAGGACTTACAACAACTTCTGGATCGAGTCATAGAAGTTGGAGATGAATGCGGCATAAGCCTGAACACGAACAAAACCAACGATATGGTAATTTCTAAGAAAAACGACGCTCACGTGGTTATAAGAGTTTATGCGAACAATGCAAATAGTGGAAAGCCTTACCTACCTGGGATGCTAAGTAAATGATCAATGGGACCATATAAGGGAGATAAAGCAAAGAATAGAAAAAGCAAGATCAATATTCTTAATAATAAGCGATATGTTTTCTAGTAATACTCTGAGTCTGCTACTGTGCAAGAGAATGGTTAGCTGCTAAGTGTACTCAGTTTTGCTGTACGGTGTGGAGGCCTGGACACTCACGGTAGCTACCACCAAGAAAATTGAAACTTTTGAAATGTGGGTGTTCCAACCAATTCTGAAAATCAGCTGGGTAGAGCACGAAGTCTTATAAAAAATGGGGGTGGACAGAGAACTGACGAAGGCCATTAAAATAAGGAAACTCACATATCTAGGGCACATCATGCATAATGAAAAATATGCCATACTCCAACTAATCATTTAAAGGAAAATAAACAGTAAAAGAGGACAGGGTAGACGAAGAATATCCTGGCTGAAGAACCTACGCCAGTGGTAAGGCAAAATGTCTAAAGGACTCTTCCGATCGGCTGCGAGCAAAGACTCGATCGCTTTGATGATGGTCAACGTCATCTGGGCGGAAAAGGCACACGAAAAAGAAGAAGACAGGAAGGTTACAGAATAACGAATGTACGATAAGTAAAGCAATGAATAATAGAAAATTATGAATCACTCATTAATATAGATACCAGTTTTGGAAACGAAATGGTTATTAGAAACCAATAAAACTAGACATTTTTAATTAAAACATTTTATAGGTACTAATTTACAGGGAATGTAACGTATCTTTCCAAAGTTGCGATTTTACACCGTCGTAATTGCGACATCTTTTGAGAACGCCTGGATGTACTTCATTTAAGGAAACTTAACCTGCCGTTCCGGTGCAACGTATCACAGTCAAGTCTCATAAGATTTACATAGTTCATAAGAACCTGTACTACTCTCTCACCGTGCATTGCTCTACAGATTACACAATTCAGAATATAAAATGTTTTTGAAAGAAATTGCTAGTTCTAGATATTATCATACATTGTAATAGTCAAAACAATTTCAAGAACTTTAGAACCCAATGATCTAATCCTATTGGAAGATGAAATTAACAGCAGTACGTAAACCTGACTCGAATATCTGCTTAAACATTTACAGGAAAATTCTAAAGAGAATAATGTGTTTTGTAACACGCTTACGTAATACTGTATCCTGTCCCAAAATCAGTTGCTGAATATTAAAATGTAAATTGCATTTTATTTTGATCCAACAAAAATATGTTTTTAATAATTGAATCCTTTATTGCAGTGTTCATTAATTCGACTGACTGATAAGAAATTAATTTAACTATTACCTATATGTGGTCTAAATTATTCTTAAATGTTTGCTTACACAGAAGAACAAAAGCAAATTTATTCTAATTTAAATAAGTAAATTAAAAATTGCTGATAGTAAAGAACATTTTAATGGTTTGAGATTTCAATATGTTCTGTGAAATTTGAAGCAATACCGAAGTTCTCTAAAGTTATAACTATTTTGTTTAGCCTAGTTCGAGATAGAGTCGAAGGTTTTAATAAAATATGTAGTATTTAAGTAACCATTATGAATATAATATCGATTTTCCATACCTAATTAAATAAATTTAAAAAATAGTAACTAGTAACTATTCCTATTGCATACCATGTGCTGTAAATTACAGTAGACTTAAATATCGACAAAGGAACATCTGTACAAGTGGAAAAATGCAACATCAAAAATCGAATTCTAATACCCTCTATCTAACAAATTAATAACATTATACATTACACAGTTTTTTCCACAATATTTATAACAGATTTGTCCAGTAAATACAGCACTTTTTTTAATACATTGCTATGTTCATTTGATTATGCCACATCATCTGAATTAAATTCATATTTTAATTGCCGCTCCATAGGAATCAAAATTGTATTTTAATTGCAATTCTTAAGTAGATCGCTATGTTATTTTTTTTAAGATTGAATTACGAAAGGCCACTTTCGCAAAGCCTTTGAAAGTTTCCCTTTGTAGGCTGAAATTGCCGATTAATGTTTTGTCTGCGCCTCACCCTGGACGCTTTCTGTGAATTTACGTGTCAAATTGTTCGAGAATTATGTCACCATATTTCGGTATATGGTGTAATCTTTTGGGGCAATGAAGGTTCGCATCGCGTTTGGTTCTTGAGTCGAATTTCCATCTTCTTTCGATGCGATCACCCAAATACCATCTCCGGGGGCCGTAAATAAATTAAGAAAAAAAAAGTCGACTTAACATCTTCGTTCGGCCCGGTGCTGCGATAAGCGCCGTAATCAAGTACTGCAGGGACGGCTTGGGTTTTCGATGGGTATCCATCGCGTGTAGTTTCGTATCGCTGTTTTCACCGTGGGGTGAACAGAAGTATCGACAAGTGCCGGATTTAAAAAAACACGCTGGAATTTTAACCCTTGAAAGGCAATTCATTGCAAATTCGCCGATCGCCTTTGGCGGATTGTTATCGAGCCCATTTGTTGTTCCTGTACATGTGCCGTTGCTGCGACGAACTGGGAAGGTGGTGCAGCGAAAATTTCGTCTCGAAATTTCCCGAACATCGTCTACCTTTTTTTCCGGACCAGGAAACACCCCAGACTGTGCCTGCAAATTTTCCTGCATCTTGAAAACACCCCAAAATTGTGTCTGCCTCTCTCTACCCCATTCACCGAAAGCCAAGGTAAAAGAACTAGTTTTTGTGTTGTGAAAAAACCTTTTAAGCGTTTAACTTCCAAAATTCAAGGGATTGAACCCTTTTTTTATGCGACAAAAAGCGAACTTCAGTCGTCGTTTGTTGTTTTTACTGTTGATTGTAAAAAATCATTACATATTGTATTATTCTTGTAAACTCGGACGCCACTGGCCACGTAGATTTGTCTAAAGATTTTAAATGCCGTAAGCCAGGGGCGGTGAGTTCGTCCTTTTGAACGTTCAATATAACCGTTTATAGTAGTGAACTATAATAGTACCATTTGCTGTCATTTTTTTTGTATTGTCATTTATTCTCAGAAGGTTAATTATATGGGTTTTGAAATTTATTACATCGTTTATTGTTGAGTATTTTGTATTAATGTGTGCATGAACTTTGTAAGCTTTATAAACTGGAGGGAGGCACAATAAAGGTGAGTCCGATTCCCGTAAGCTGTCGGCTTCTCGGCCTTCCACGAGAACCTGCAATCAGCTGTGAATTGGCGCCCGTTAATTTCGACATACCCTGTACACAAGTAGAAATATTTCCTCCCGTAAGCGGTTTCCGTAAACCTCCCCATACTTCTCTGAGCTAAGCTGTAGGCCTTTTTCCATCTTTCCTATTGCGGGTCGACGAAAAGCTCGGTTGGCCCGTAACAACGTCGACATTCTTTCTTCTTATTAAAATATGTATCAGATACCTATTAGAGTGCAACTAGTTGACCGAGTACTATGGAAGAGGTTAAAACCATATCCATGATGTGCCATCGGTGCACTTTAAAAAATAAAAACATTGGAAGGTATTGAATGTTTTTGTTTCGAGTTACGCCGGACACAAATGTATTTGTTTGGGAAATACACAACCCGTTTAGGTATAACCCCTTTCAAACATTACTGAATCTCGAAAAGCTTCTAATAACCGTTGCTAATGATAGAATTAGCTTTGTGTAATTTTACGCTGAGCAGCAAACACAATCATCACCGTGCCTTTGTAACGCGATATGATGAATTATATAATGCGACACGATTAACGCAAAAGTTGCCGTGTTAAATTTGTTCTATCTCTCCACGCCGTAGATAAAACCATCAACCATTTAACTTTCCGACTGCGACCTTAAACAGAATAGAAAAGATAAAACAATCCAACATCATTTCACGCGAAATTTATATTATGTGGATCGCCAGACAAAGCCGATACAAAAGGATCCTTGACAAAAGCGTTGTGGTTTAAACATTGTCGCATGTATTTGATTCCTTTGTGGAGAGTCAGTCAAAGCCCGCTCGTCTGTATTGACACTGCAGAATCAAACCAATAACATGGAAAATAGATGGACATGGGACGGGTTCGTGAATGCGATCAAGCATCAAAGGCGCTGCTCGAGAATAACGCCAACGAGCTTTTTGTAGATGTAGCATGGATAAATATTATCAGAAAAAGGCAGACACCAAGCAAAAAGTGTTATTCGAGATTCTACTAGCAATGCAATTAACGCTGCATTCACTTCGAATCGCTTTTTTAAATTCGTTAACAAGCTAGAGCAGAATATTAATATGAGTTCTGTCGTTCCAGATAGTGCAGTTAATCATTCGGATTCAATTGAAAATTTCAACTTTTTAATCATATTTTATTTTTATGTTGAAGCCTTCCTAGAGCATGTGAGTTCGTTGTAATTTTCTTTAGAATGAAAACAGTGATTACAAATAGGTTGACGCCCTCAATGGAGCAGCAATCAAGAACCGTTTTTATGTACAAGGAATCAAATTAGATTTCGATCAGGCCTTAGGCCTTCCTACTCTGGTTTAAAATAACATATGGATCGATTTGATTTTAGTAAGGCTCAAAGTGCATGTCTAGTTTATAAAATTTAGTGATTCGTGTTTCATGCTATTCATTATGGTTAATTGACATTCTTTTGAAAATGCAGTTATGTAGTATTAGAAATTACCAACAATTTATTTTTAATAATATTAACAAATGTTGCTATCATTTTATTTTATATAAAAGAAAATACAACCAATCCGAATTTAAACACCAGACCGTGTACACACAAAGCAAGACTTATCCGTTGCCCTATTAAAAGCAATGCAGGATTACTGTCGCAATATATCAACGTACGAACATTTTCAATAGTTGAAAATAATGAACTTAAAGTCTTAGCTCTGCATATTTTCAAATAAACCAAAATAATAATATCTTTCCATTTGTCATAATTGCGACAAGCGAAACTGATCCAGCACAGTGAACCTTTTAATGTTTCCCACGTCAAGCAGAAATTTGTAAGTCGAAATATGAATGCTATACAAAAATATATGAAAATTTACCGAAAGGGGCGCCCAAATCTCACATACCTTCGAAATGTTTGCTGTCGGACAATTGTAAGAAGGGCTACCTTGAAAAAATAGTTCCAGGTAATGAATATGAAAATCCTAAATTTTTTAAATTGTGATGTTACATTACTACTTGTCTAAAAAACTAACCAGCAATTTTTATCCAACTTAAATTAACTAAATGGTTATGTTAAAATTTCACCCACCGATGTCCTCTCAGTTCTATTTTGCAACACTTTATTCATGTGTTAACACTTCACTTTTGCCCTGCTTTTTCACTTTCGCGTCTATTTAAACCCGCTCAAATGGTTTGGTCCTCTTGAGCCTTCTTACTAGATCTGTATGTGGCCATGAAGTCTGATCTCGTACTTCTGGGCAAGGCTTTCTTAGTTCTTCTGTCACGGTTTTTTTTCTTTTGGGGTTTTTTGGTTAGTTCTGGTTGCTTTGTTTCTTATCTTCTGAATTCTTTTGGCTACTTCGTATCCTCTGTAGCCGAATGGATGGGCTTCGCAACAATTGGCACATTTTGGTTTGCTGTTTTCATTCATTTTACATTCTTTTGTGTGGTGTTTTCCAGCACATTTCACGCATCTTGATTCTCTGTTGCAGAATCTTTGGATGTGCCCATAAGTTTGGCAACTTGTGACGCCTAGTTAATCGACGGCGACAACAAAAATAGTTTTATACACTACAAGCTATCGAAGCATTAAATTTCTAAGCAAGGTCCAGGTATCAAGGACAAGGGTTCGACTAGCTGCAGTCGAAGAAGGGTGGTT
>JABXWE010024507.1:0-40854 GCA_014611495.1 Limonius californicus | reverse complement strand
CCGGTTGACCCGAGTTCGACTCCCGTTGTGGCCCGAATTTTAATTAATTCGGGAGCAGCGGGAGTAACTCGGTAGCATAGTTGGGGGGGGTTTACAAGGGTGGGGCATGTTAGACTTGTGTATAGCGCTACGTGCGCTGATCCGAGGTAAGCGGGGTGGGATGAGAATCGTGGAGTTGCTATGGCAACTCCACGATTCTTAAAAAAAAAAAAACAGAAACATTCGCCGCCCGTACTGACCAAATAATAGGGTAAGACTTTAGCCCTCCAGCAGATATTGTATCAAATAAGCTTCTTATTTAATACAACCCTAATCAAACCTGAATTAATTTACAAATAAAAATATATTGGTTATTTATTAACGAATAATACAGAATAATGTAGAAATTTGGATATGCAGGTTAATTTTATCCTGCTAACCCATCAACTGCTCTTTGTCGCGAACGGACAATAAGTTCTACCCTTAAAATTATTTAATTATCTTCCACACCAAAGTAACATTGGTCGCATAGCTAAACGCTGCCGGTCCAACGGTCACCAAAATTAAGCAACGCGGGCTCAGGTCACCACAAGAATGGGTACCCCGTTTAGTGGTACAATAACAGCCACTGGCCGCACTTCGGAGACCATGCCAAAGCCGTCGGTCTCGGCTACTACTGCGGCGGTAGTCGTTAATTCAAAACAGAGTTGACACCAGGTTCTACCACGGCCATACGAGTGAATAATAATAACAAAGTAGCGATATAATTGTACGGATAAATTAAAAAATGAGTTGTATGAGACTGTGGTCCGTTTAATACTGCAATTTTTATTGGTCTAGGCTTGCGTTCTATATGCTGTTTAATTGCACTCGTTTTTGATCTGTTGTACACCTACGCGAAACAATACACGCTATTATTATTGTTGTACGTTCGTTTTAATTTGGGCTCGCACCATATCTGTGTATTACCGAAATCTATAGCAAAAATATAAATAATTGTAAAGATATTATAAATTACCGGCTATTAGTTATAACTCTATGAACTCATTTAACGAATTACTAACGCCAATAGATTTTTCAAACATCGATGCCTTTGTCGTACACAATTGGTAGATTTTGTTCAGTAATTCCGTATTCTTAAAATGCGCAAACTGCATAAAGGGTGTATCCGAAATAGGTACAAATATTTAAAACAGTAATACTAGAATTTAATGGTACTATTCATTTTTCAAAAATCATTAAGTTTATTTTTTTGAATTAAAAAATAAAATAAAATTTTTTTTGAGAACTGCTGGTGATACATAGAAAATGCATTTAAGCTGTAGAAGGTTATTACCTAATTGTAGAGTAGATCCAAAGTGGCAAACACGTAAAAACTTGTCTGGCTTGTGATAGCAACAACAGACTGAATAAAAATTACTGACCTACGTAATAGTATTGGTTTGTGGCAGGTGATAAGAAATTTTTTTGCACTTCTATTTTACTCTCCTTTGTATAACATGTATTTGAACTCAAATTTTTGTTATTATCCTGCGGTACTCAAACAAATTTGGGTCAAATTTTCAATTATTATTTTCTCATATCTTAAAAGTGCCATTGCCAAAGAATGGTTTTTTTCTAGTTTGTATAGGTATATTGTAATCTATCATCGGATTTAATATTTGTACCCATTTCTGATACACCCTGTATAATAAATTAAGTCCATCTTATTTGTTAACTTCTAACGGTTTCAATTGAAAAATAAATTCTGGTGAACTATTATGTTAAGTAATTGATGCTTCAGAAAAACATTATGGCAACGAAGAAAGTAATTTTCAATAAAAGGTAAACTGCAAAATCAGTCTACTCATAGGGTAGCTGTTAGTTAGGGTAGAAATAGTATTCAGATTTATAAACCATTTTTGAAACCATTTTTTATAAGAGGGTTCCTCTAAAAGCCTATCTTACACATTTGCATTGAAATAACTTTCATATGTTTGAATTGCAAATTTTAAATAGTTTATAATACAAATACTTCTCATATAGTAGATAGATAGTAGAAACCTATACTAGAACAGTATTATCAGATATTACAATACTGTGTTATGTAAACCAGCTATTAGCAGTAGTAGTTTCAGTGACCTAAACAGATTAAACATATCTTTTCAATTAATTAATAATGCTATTGTCATTAAACCATTTTATTTTAAGAAATTATTATTGCTCGTTATTGTGTTTTTACCCTTTACATTTGCTTATTTTATTTTAATTATGTTGGTTTGAAAATAAAAGAAACCTCAAATAAATTAAAGACCGCTCTGGCCTGGTAGATGGTCACCCCGTTAGATTTCTATGTTAGAGGTCTGGGGTTCAACTCCCAAGACTGGAACACCCATTTTTAACGGCCGTTCTGCCTGGCAAGATAATGACACACTAGCTAGGCATTCTGTCTAGGAATGATTTCACAGTATTCGCGGTTCGAAATCTCCGATAAGCTGTAGGTCTTTATTGTATGTGTCACTTTACCCGTACAAGGCGAAGTTGTAAAGGAGATCGCATTGTATGAGATACAGTACCCAAAAAATGAAAGTCATTACTATAAAGGGTCGCTGTTAAACTGGAACCAAAGCTCTCTTGATAAAATGGTTATACATATAGATTTGAAAACTGGAAGGTTATAATTTGAAATTATATCGCAAACTATAGAGTAAAAAAATGTTTACTTTTATTGTTTTTGAGAGCAGCCGCCACCTTGAATTTTTTTAAATAGCTACATGGGCATGATGCTACATTAGAAATCTTATTTTTTATCTTTCTAACCATTTCAAACATGTGTGGGGCCACATGAGAAAATATCGTAGAAAAATCAGGAAAAGGTTATTCATATACTTACTAAGCCGGCTAATTTATTGTACTTTAAATCTATGAACCATAGCACTTACAGGACGTTAGAAATAAACAAAAAAGCTATTAGTAAGGGGTTATTTTTGTTCGTTTTGATTAGGCGAGATGTAGGACGTGGTTTTCTAAGCATCTGTTTGCACTCTGGCCATATTTACTCCATAGTACACCGTAACTATGAATTTTGCCTATCTGGGGTAGTTCCAAATCCAATAGTGATTTTCAAGGTAGGTGTAAGTAGGTGACAAGAAAAGTATATTATGCTATTGTTAGTTTCTTTCAATTTTTATATTAAGTGACAAATAAACCTTGACCTGAGTTTTCCGAGTGAATCATGGACGTGATTGTGGAAAACGACAATTTTGTCGACTCCAGTGTATTTTCATATAAAGCTACGTTTCATTTGCTTAGCTTTGTCAGCAGACACAAGTGTAGACGCTGGTCTGATGCTAACCCACATTAGATGGAAGAGTCCATACCCAGCGACCTCAGAAAATCAACGAATGGGCAGGTATCGTTGGTCACAATAATATTCGGCCTTCTTTTATTGAAGGAAACCTTGCTCCTGCAAAGTATCTTCGATTGCTTCAAGCAAACGTTATTCCTCAAATTTTGAATTTTTTCAAACATTGTAAAGCTAAATGAAGTCAGCGAAAACATCTAGTTTCAGCGGGATGGTGCGCCTCCCTACTATGAACGTGCAGTAGGTGATTATTTACACGACATCTTTCCTCGATGATGGATTGGGAGAATAGGAATCTTGGAGTAGCACGCTGGATCTCCCGATGTATTCCTTTTGGAGTTTTATTTATGAGGTCATTGAAATAATCGCGTGTATGTAAATACGCCAGGAAATTTCGAAGAATTAAAAAACCACAACCGTACTGAAATAACTGCGATTCCTCACAATTGCTAACAATTCTTTAGACAATTTCAGACATCGAATTCATTACTGCCAAGAAGTGAACAGATAACAGTTTCCCCAACAACAACAATTATTTCAGTTTATGGGTTTCACGGGTGAACGTTGTCATTATCGTTATTGAATTTTTTAGAAATGTTTAAATTTGGTATAATTTCACTTTACTGATTGTTTTTTGTTGATTTCTGACATTTTGTCAATGCTATGGTTCGTAGAATTAAAGTACAATATATTAGCCGGCCTTTGTACTCTAAAATATGTGAAATAATGTCAAATTCTAATCTTCCAATTTTGAAATCTATATCTTAAACCGTTTTAGCAAGAGAGCGTTGATTCCATCTTTAACAGCGACCCTGTATGATATTAGCCCATCATAGTCCAGTATTGAAATATCAAAATTTACTGCAAACCATTATTGGATACATATACGTAGCAACAGCTAAGCCATGAAAAATAAAATCACCAAATATGACGTGTCCATTAGAGTATTCGTATAAAATAGATTACCGAGGAATTAGTATGGGGTGACTAACTTGATTCATGATATGCAAAATTAAAAGTTGTATACCTGTAAAACACTTGAAGCTATTATTCATGTTAATACATGTCACATAATATGAAACCGAATACTTTCATACAATTTCACAATTTATAACAAATCTATAGTTTAACCCTAAACTAGTATGATGACGTATGGATTAGTGCATATTGTGCAACAACAAAAATATGTTCCGTCAAATATAAAATGAAAATTCGCGTGTTAAAAATATTAGAATATCAAAGAATATTAAGATTAAAACTATTTTTATAAAGCTTTATAATAAGATTAGTAAAATACTTACATCAATGAAGTTTTATCATCAAACAACAGGTAACAATATATAGTTTAAATATTTACACATACCACGAGAATATAGCGCACAAACACTAAATACACTATTTATATTAACTTTTTCGGCAACACTAAATAAATTACACACAACAATCTGAAACATTACAACGCGCACCACACCATGTTCAACCGCGGCTCGCGCATCTGCAACTAATCCTCACAGGTGCTAACACGTGGTACGCACAGCAATTTATCTATAACAAAATATATTTTAATTCGAACTCGTACGACCTCGAATTTTCAATAAACACATCTGTTATGCTTAAACATTATCACAAAAAGGCTTACCTTCAAATGATAATTTCTCACATAACAGGAATGCATAACGAAAAAAACAATAAAACTGTAAATACTGCTCTAATACCCCAAAAACAACGGAATTTCGTTTTTATTAATTTCATTTGGTGCGCAACAAAATGTTTATATCTACGACATTCAAATAAAAAGCATTTAAATGAAAGATATATAGGTACATATCTCTTTTTTTTAGCTATGTGTTATATTTATTTTAAACAGCGCATTGGAATGCTGCGCGGAGACCTGGGTTGGATCCTAGTTCCAGAAACATCGTTTTTTTACATGGCCATTACATCTTGGAAGGCACTAGCAAACCTTTGAGCTACTTCTACCGAGAGTACTTTGATAGGACGAGAACAAGAAGTTCAAGGCACTTCCCGCACTTTAAGGGGACCTTATACGAGCGATTTTGTCTTCAAACTTGAACACCCAACCATCAATGTGCAAATAATAGCGTGTTTCTATGTGCAAAAAACTCCAGATACGAATCTAGGAAAAAATACCCCCGGAAAAATACCGCGGAAAAAATATCGTCGGAAAAAATACCTCCTGGAAAAAATACCCCCGAAAAAAATACCCCCGGAAAAAATACCCCCTGGAAAAAATACCCCTGGAAAAGATACCCCCTTTCAAAATACTTTAGTATTTTCATTTTATATTGTCTTGTGATAATCCTACTCTAGCAACAAGATTTGACAAAAAAAGCTTCTAAACATGTTATTATTTTATTATTTTACTTGTTCATTTGAAAACTACAAATTATATACTGAAGTAATAGTGACGCACACTTACACTTATACGGTTTCTATAGGTCTTATGTTGTGACTTATTGGGGTTAAACAGTTTCTGGTGCCCGTTGAATACTCCTCACATAGCGCCTTTAAACGAGTTTGCAGTACTTCATAGACTGGCCATTTTTTCTTTAGTGGAAGCCTTCCAATAAGTCGTTATTGAATCTTGGTCCTGTCGCAAGGTATTTTGCAAAAAGTCATTAGTGTAGGGATTATTTACAAATATCCTGATAGCTATGCATGCAAGTACTTGGGTATTTGGTATAATTAGAGGAAACTAATTCTAATCCTTGACGCGAGGACAAGGAAGGAAATGGTAAGGACATTATTTTTACTGCTGTTAGAATTTTATTATATTTTTTGATAGTTCAAGTTCGGAATGTAAGATTTATAGCCGCACGCACCCATCCACAAACAGGCAGTTTTTCTGAATTATTTTTTGGGATTCCTGCAGGTTCAAATTATTAAAAATTTAGAACAAATTTAGGGACCTTGACGTAGAGGTGGCTAATTAGGTATGAGGGGGTATTTGTTCCGGGGGTATTTTTTTTTATAATAAATAATATTTTATTTTAAAATATAAATTTTAAGTATCACGGCTGTTAAAATTATCAATTTATAATTAATAAGACCAATTCAGCCAAACATATCACAAATCTTTATTCTTTTGAACAACTTGATATTTCTTCACAAAATTTTGTGTGCTTAAATGGGAGGCTAAATACTACTTTTTAGCCCATATTTAAATTTTATAACTTTCAAAATGGCGGCTAGGGGATCTTGAACTATTTTCTATCTTTATCAAAACGATTGTAGCCCGTTCTTAACGTTAAATATTTGTTACCGCTCTATTGCACTCAACACATAGCACATAATTTTTAAATGATGTTTAATTTAATCGCGCTCCGCTGCTAATATATAGCAAAATGGATTTTCAAGATTATTCGAATGCCGTCTAGCACCCTCCCGAATATGGTGGAAATTTCCCGAAACACGTACAACGAATAAATTAATTGCATTACTTGGTAATAGATGGCGTCAGTTGGTCGTTTAGCCGCTGATTCTGAATGAAGTTGAGTAGTACAAGAGGGGAATTTTGCCAAAAGGTGGTCGCGCTTTAATGAAGTTTGGAAACCACTGATGTAGAGAACAGCATCCAGATTTACCACCTATTACCCAGGGTACAATTGTAATGCAGATATGTGAGATGTATTGAATAAGAGAACGAGTAAACATATTTCACGGTACGGTAAAATTTTGTAAATCAAATGCCATGCAAAACGTACTCGTTAGAATAACGTTAAATTCTTAATTGATTTTATTCCCAAAGCTGGTATTGGTATTGATCGGTTGATACTGTAGTTAATTTTTAAATATCTTTATGTTTGGATTTTATATATTTTATTAATTAAATCATAAGCCTCAAAATAATATTTGCAGTCTATCTATAAATTACTCTGTTAAATCATTTTTCTTGTTTTTAAATACTCATAATTAATGCGACTATTCAAAAGTAAGTTTCGTAAATCAACGGCATTCATTAAAGTGAGGATCATGTTTTGGGTAAATCTTATACAATTACAAAGGAAATTTTGAAAGTAGGTTCTCTAAAATAATTAGTTAATTGAAAATTAATTTTGGGTAATTTGAGATGGACCATCTTCCAGTAGGTCATGGCGCAAGAAATTTAAATAAATTGCTCCTGTTAATCTTTGGGATAGAAGATATGGTCCAATGAGTCTATCGCCAACAATCGCGGCCCAAATGTTCACTGAAAATCTTCGCTGGTATCCTTTTTGAACCACAGCAAATGTGGCTCTTTCTACTGTTCTACTGTTGAATATTCCTTCTTTCGTAATAGATGCCTCGTCACTAAACAGAACGTTTACTTGGAATTCTGGATCCTCATTACACCGCCGCAGAAATTCCTGGCAAAATTCTACCCTTCTGGGAAAATCTGCTTGAACCATGGCTTGTACCTTCTGTGGATGGTACGGAAGCAGCTGCTGCTCATGTAGTACCTCCATACTGAAAAATGGTTCACTCCCATTTCATAAGCTATGGCTCTTGAACTAGTAGAAGGATTTTCAGCCACTCTCTCCAAAACTTCTTCCTCAAAATCCACTGTTCGCCTTGTTCTGATAGCTCCGCAGTTGTGTCTGTTGACAACGAATGTACCTTCCTCCCGCAGCCGACGTGAAACTACACTAAAGGTCTTGTGCAATGGATGATTCCTATTCGGAAAATGTTCCTGGTACAGGCGAGCACTTCGCGTGCGTTACCCCAAGCACCTCAATGCATGAACATCATGTCATGCTGTTCGGTTAAAGTATAATTCGCCGTAACACAAAAATATGAAACACAGAACAACAATAATGTAGAAAATAATTATCAAAAAAAAACACTGAACGAAAAAAACGAATTATAAACGGTACAGAAAGAAACGAATGCAAGAAAAGTCAAGAAATATCACAAAAATATCGACTTGTGTCAAAATTGACGTTATTTGAATGCATGTATGTCTAGATCGTTTTTTTTAATTCGGTGTGACCTGTACAAAATAATTTAAAATGCAATTTGGTTTGCCTATTTTCAGGTACTACTTAAAGAACCATTAAGAGGCTCTATTTTCTAAAGGAAACATTTTTGACCAAACATTTATCAACAAAAGTTGTTTGCTTTGTTGTGTTTTGTAAGCCATAGAAGTTTGTCCCTACAAATTCATTAACACCCTGATATACAGGGTGTTTAAAAAATACGTTCGGATATTTTAACCACTTATTGATCTCATCAATACAAACAAAAAAGTCGTAGTAAACATGGGTTCGAAAATCAACCGTTTACGAGATATGAAGTTTTTTTAAGAAAATAAATATTGCTTATTATTTCAAATAGTTCCCCACCCTTTAAAACAAACACCCGGGTAAGTAAAACATTTTAATTACAAATAATTAAAGCAGATGTTCTACATGTCGTCCTTCCATTTGTACATATCCTTCGCAAATCCGTAAAACTGGACGCCGTATTGTTCCAAAATTCCCGGATTCATATGAACAGTCTGGCAGGCATGTTCTATTCGCTCGTTCACAATTCGTTTGAATTATTCACAGGGCTTGAATAAACTAACGACTTTAAATACCCCCAAATACAGAACACGAGCGGATTGAGGTCAGGTGATCTAGGTGGCCGCACAACTGGACCCCCCTCGCCCTATTCACCTGCCGTTGTAATTTTCGTTTAGGAAATTTCTGTCCATGATTGAAAAATGAAAATTTCATCAACCACATATTCATTCTATGAATGAGGTGTACATCTTCTAACAGTAGTGGCAAGGCAGTACGCAAAAAGTTAAGATATAATTGGCCAGTCACGAGGTTCGGACGAAAGAAAGGTCCTATCATATGGTCTCCAACAACACCAAACCAAACGTTAATTGAACATCGTTGGTGATGATTCGATTCAATAATAGCATGCGGGTTTTCATTTGACCAAACATGGCCGTTGTGGAAATTACAAATGCCATTTCTTGTGAAACTAGCTTGGTCAGTAAGTAAGACTTCACTAACAAGGTTTGCGTTTTCCGCAACTCTTGTCAGAGCCCATCGGCAAAACACCAGACGTACAGCATAATCAGGCACAATAAGAGGCTGTACCCTTTGAATATGGTATGGGTGCAATTGCTCCTCATGTAACATTCTCCAAATTAGGGAAGCATTAATATTTGTTTCGACAGAAAGTCTTCTAGTAATGGTACATGGATTTTCTTCAATTCTCCTTAAAATATTAAGTTCCGCTTCAGGAGTAGAAACTGATCTAGGCCGACCACCACCACCGTTTCTTGATTTAAATGCGCCAACTTCGGATAAACGTTTTTAAATTTGTCACACGGTAAAGAAGCCCGGTTCGGAAATGTTTCGCCATACAAGCGACGCGACGTGCCTCATAAGAATTAACATTGGCCTTACCATACATGAAACGCACATCTGCTATTTCCGCGTTGGTATACATATTCCAACAACAACAATAACATTATTGACACTTATGGAAACTTAAACAAATGTTGTTTTATCTACTTCCATAGCAGACGTGATAAATACGATTCTGCACTCCTACTCTGCGTAAATAATTTGGTTGTCTCTCGAAAACGGTTGATTTTCGAACCCAAGTTTATTACGACTTTTTTGTTTGTATTGATTGGATCTATAAGTGGATAAAATATCCGAACGTATTTTTTAACTTCCTGTATATATTATATACGGCTGGTTAAGTTGTTCTTGTTGTTAGTTTCTGGAATAGTATGTGACAAAGAAGAAATTATCTTACCCAGGTAATACTCTAAAGCATCTAATCTACAGTGTTTCAATTAATGTTGTGTAGTAGGTAGCGAAAAGTAGTCAAAATTACTATTCTATAGGAGTAAATATAGCTACTTCAATAAAGACTACAATGTAGCTACTTATAAGTCACTGTTAAATTAAATTAGCTACTAATACCTTCTAGGGTACACTCTGCTTTAGACGTTTTATCTATACTAATAATACGTAATGGGTGATGCTCTGAGATGAGGCACGCCGGCGGGCTTGAAAGATTTTTTATTTACATAAAGCACAATTTGTTTTTTTAATTAATACTGCCCTAATGTGCTCCCTTAGAGAATCGATAAAAATATATAAAAAATATCATGTTCTCTATTACTCCCAAACGCTGTAAGATGTGTTGATAATTGTATTGTGTATGTAAAACACCATCTATTATATTAAATTGAACACCCCTTATATTAGTAAAATTTCTTGTTATGTAATAAGTAAACGTTTTACATGCTTCTAAATTAGTAGGTTGCGTTGTGCTCTAACAATAATATGCATAAACAAGAATCCAATAGAAACAGCACAATACAGCCCTTAAAATATTATTCTTAACTAATTTTAGTTCTGTGATAGTCACTGCTTGCTGAAATGGAGCTATTCTCCAAACAAAAGCGTCGCATCAAATTTTGAATTTTATAGTGGGAATAAGAAACTTGAAAATGACAACAATCTATTAACTTTGATTGTATTGAACTTGAATGTATCAAATGCATAACAAAAAATAAAATTATTTGTTGATTCTGCCATATATGGCAAATAAAGAGTTTACTAAAATTTAAAAAAGTGGAAATTTCAAGTATCACATAAATTAATATGGTATCTTTTAAAAATGTTGATCTTCTAGTTTGGAACCCTCTATCGCGGCGTTTCAAAAACTTTGGGGTGATGTTTCATTTCTCATAACTTTGTACGTGTAGAAGAGGCGATTTCGCCTTCACAGGAAGAAATATTTTTCAAACATTTTTAATTATCCAAATAAAATATTCTTAATGGTTCTTATGAATTTGCTAAGGGATGTTGTAAAAGTACCCAATTTTAATCTATTAATCAATAATGGCAAACCGCTTTCTGCTATGATTTCTATAATATGAAGGTAATGATGGCAATTATGTGTTTCAAGACTAACTCTCGGATTGACAATTATTTGAGGCTTATCTACTATGCGTTTATTTTATTAAAGGTCTGGCTAACTCTAATTCATTCATTTGTAAAAGGAGATAGTTTCTTGTTTTCCCAGTTTTGTGGATTAACTATGCATATCCTGTATTAGAGCAAATCCCTGATGCTGAAACCAGTACGTACAATGTAAATTCTAGAAGAGATGCAAAATTATGTAGAAGGTTATCTAGAAAGACCGTGCCTTTTCAACCAATAATGCATTATTCTTGAAAAACTTGTTTCGGAACAGGCGGTATCTTTGTGTCCTAACCCTGGTTGCAACAAGGATGTACTAGCACATAGGGACTCCCAGAGGAGCAACCTCGTGCACATAACCGAAGCCTCCAAATAAATGATTACTGGAGTAGAACAGATTATAATGGTGTATATGAGTATTGACATACGGGTACGGAGCTATTGATCATGCTGCATCCCTTGCATCAGTCTTGCAGTATGATGTTACGTGCGTGAGTCAGGAGGGGTTGACTCAACTCCTGAGGGACCCGGTCCTGGATGATGGAAGCTCCCAGTCAATCCCGGTAACGCGCCTTTTCAATCTGCGACGATGAAACGGCACCCTTCATTATGTCTATGCTGTCTACGCGATTTACAGTTTTTAACGTGAACGTCTCATCTCGGTTGATTGACAAACCCCGTAATTTACACTTTTAAGAACGGGGACAAAATGCTTAGTGTCTTGATTTCCCCCACACCTCCTCTTCGTTGTTCTTAAATACTAAAATACAGTCGTAAATGTGAAATATAAATCAAATGCGAAAAAGTTTCGTATTCTTGTATAAATTTAATTATTATATTTGTTTAAATTAGATCTAATTCACAGTTATTTCTTCTTAATTTCTTTAAGATTGAACAAGATTTATTAATTTTCAAAAATCTTGCAACAGTGTATTTTGTAAGTAATTACTGATTTACGGTATAACTGAATAAATCTAATGGCATCGCACTACGAGTTTCTGTGCATGTTACAATAATAATGGCCACAGAAGTGGATTTGTGTGTCCTGTCGAACATGTAACAGCACACGTATAGTACCTGACAATGAAGTTGCGACGCTTCGATTGACATTTTACACAGATTTATCACAGTGTAATAAAGAGTACAAGACAAGAATTGTGTTTGTTCCTTTTATTAACACCATGCTAATACTAGTGATTGTAAACAGATTTAATTAATTTCTTTTTTTTTGTTTGAATCCGTGTCATTAATAAAATTTTCCTTAAGTTCTTTATATCCTAAAAAGAGTTTCAGATACGCTTAATAGAGTTATTTAAAGGAATTGTTCTAAAAATTATATTACAAATTAGTCACTCCGCAGGAAGGTCATTTAAAGTATGCGCAGAATGACACAGAGAAACAATTTTGTAAAAATCTTAAAAACCAGCAACGATACTCCAAAGTTATCATGACATAAGCAAACTTTGATTATTTAAGTAATGCAAAATATTCTTTAACTGCTTATTAACATCTATTTTTACCATGCAAGGCTTTCAGCCGTTAAAATAGAATTAAAGTCAGGCGGAGCTAAATGAGGTGGATCTGGCAGCAAATCGTACTACAATATTTTCAGTTTGCGATGAAAGCAAAACTTGTATGGGCCCGTACGTCTTATTGTTGAACAATTATCGTTTACTATGTTAAATCTGTTTTTTCTAAGAATATAATTTTAGTTCCATTCGTTAGCGTAGTATCGTTCCATCACTCTTGAGTCCTTTAGAAAACAACCTATTAGTAGTAACCCCATAGCATCGCAAGTCCTTCTTACCTCTTTTGGTGTCAGTGAATCGCAATGTTGTAATTGTTAAATTAGTCTTTGAATACGAGTTTACAGTAGTTGATCCAAGTTGGGCCTGAGAACACGAATCTACGAAAAAACTGAGTTGCATTCTTCACAAAGCTGTTAAACGCTCTTCAGAAGTTTACATTCTGTTTCGTTTTTATAAGCTGTTAGCAATTATTACACCGTTCTTGCGGATAGCCTCTTCTTTCCTAATTCTTCAGTTAGGGCATAAAACGCACATTTATCTTAGGTGCGTATAGACTTATATATTTCAGAAACCTTTAACTGTCGATCGTTCAACGATTTCACGTTTTGGAGTAAGTATTACTCATTTTCAAAATTTTTACCTCATTTTAACAAGTAGTCAGCCTACATGGACAGTCGAAAATGAAGGAGCAGAGTCCCCTAAAATAAATTTCATATCGGTATGAATCTATGTTGCCGACAAACATGTTTTACACAATTACTGCGGCTCTAATTTCATTTTTTTTTCTTTTCTTCTCATTTCTTCTCTGCCTTCTTCTACCCATCTGCGGGTATAGGCCTCCTCTAGTCGCTTCCAATCTTCTCGGTTTGCTGCTCATCTTCTCCATGATAGAGCCGCTGTTCTTATCATGTCGTTTGCCCGCCTTTGCTGTGGTCTACCTTGCTCTCTTTTACCCAAGCATGGGCGTCACTGTTTTATTCTAGCGTTCCACCTATTGTCCATTTGTCTAGTGTTGTGGCAAGCGAATCTCCATTTTAGTGTTGTCACGTGTTTTCTTATGTCTGTTATTTTTGTTTTTCATCTGACCCATGTGTTGGTTTTTCGATCCCTTAGTGAGATGTGTAGCATTTGTCTTTCCATTGCTCGTTGGGTTTTCGCTATCTTGTCCATGTTTTTCTGGGTCAGGCTACAAGTTCGATCGTCGTGGGTGAGGACTGGTAGAATTACTCGTTGAATACCTTTGTTCTCAGATGTTAGGGTATGTTTTGGTTTCTGAGCACTTAGCTAAGTTTGCCGAATGCGGTCCATCCTAGTTTCATCCTTCTTGTAATCTCTGTCGTTTAATTTTGTTTATTTGGTTTTATAAGTTGTCTTAGGTAGATATATTCTGATACTTGTTCTAGTGTTATGTTGTTTATTTTGATTTGTAAGATGTCTGCTGTGTTGGTCATTACTTCTGTTTTTTCTTTGTTTATATATAGCCCAACCTCTGTTGACTTTGCGTTGAGTTCTTGCAGCATAACTTGGAGACTTTTTCGTTTTCGGCTATCACTAGGATGTCGTCGGTATACCTTAGGTGATTTAAACGGGTTCAGTTGACGTTAATGCCCTTGTGCTCCCATCTCAATGTTTTGAAAATCTTTTCGAGGGCTGTAGTGAAGAACCTAGGGGACATCAGATCTCCCTGGCGCACACCTCTTTTGATTTGGATCTCGTTGGTTTCCCCGACTATTTGTATTTTTATTGTCATGTTCTCACACAACGATAGTCTATTCTACTGTTCCATAAGGCTTGATCTACTGCCCACATTTCTAGTGAGTCGAAAGCGTTTCCGCAATCTACGAATGCAATGTATGGTGGTAGATGGTATTCTATGGCTTTCTCAAGTAAGATTTTGAGGGTTAATAAGTGGTAATTTGTGCTGAATCTTTTGCGGAATCCAGCCTGTTCGATTGGTTGATATAGTTCCAGTTTTTTGTCTATCCTTTTTGTAATTATTCTGCTTAGTAGTTTATATGGTTGCGACAACAGGGTAATTGATCGGCAGGTTTTTAAGCATTTTTGTATCCCATTTTGTGGAATAGGATTGTATTTGCAGCTTTTAGCGTTTGTTTTCTATGTTAAGTAAACACACAAAAGCTTTTAATCGAAAACTAACTACTTGACAGAATGACTTCATATTTGGTATGACAAATGAAAATTACAACATCTTAGAAATACTAATGCTATCTATACTTCATTCCGAAAACGTTTCCAATGATGGTCGGGCTCTTACATTTTCCAAAACCGGTTCTTCCTTACATCACCAACATAAATCAAATACATATTTATTTTCTAATTGTTTACCTTAAAAGTTGTTGCTGGTACACAGCTGTTTAGTCTTTGTGTTTGAAGTATTTTCTAAAACAGATTTCGTAGTTTTGGTGTACAATGGGCCAAATATGGCCTGAGTGCAAAGAGATGATTTTAAAACCGCCCAATCAAAAAACAACAACCGCAATAAGAAGAACTGTAGAAGAGTATTATGGGCTGACGTGATTCTAGTAAAACTTGGTTTTCTAAAATCTGTTAAGTTTGTGTGGTATAAGGAACTTCGTTACTTTGCTTGTTTTGATAACGACTTCCTATTATTTCTCAATTAAGATTCAAATTTTACATATTTTTTTAGTAGCTTTTTATAAGATAAGTTTAATAGTATTCAAGGTAATTAAGTGGAAACTGTTAAAAAGAAAAACTGCATATTCTAAATAAATATTCTAACCTACATTTCTGCTTTGTGAATGGTGAACTGTTCGAATGTATTTTTATAAAAATTGTTATCACATTAGGGTAACTCCTTATTTGTAATTAGAATGACTATATTTACTATCACAAAAAAATCCAAAAATTTAAGTTAGATATGGTAATTACTATTTGTTAAATTATTATTTATTAATGTTACTAAATTATGTGTCGATAATCCTTTGTAATTTGAAATTCATGATGATGCTGATTCCATTGTCAACTACCGAAGTTGCAAAGGTAGTACTTTCACTATTCAAGGAGTAGCTCATACAGACGCATCCAATAATTTAGAAATAGCAGGCATGGGGTATAAAAAGAAGTATAGGCAGAACTGTGATATCAATTTTCCCAAAAATTCATTAAGGCACACTACCAGGACACCTAATTTATTTATGTCTTAGCCGGGTTATGACAAATACGATATGGAGTCGGTGTATCTAAAGTTCAGTGGAATGCACGAGACTAACTGAATTCTAGCTTGGAATTGAGGGCACCCACTGGGGTCATGAAATCCATCACATCGCCTTTTCATAGCCTCGCGTCTGGAAACTGCAGCTCGCAGGAATAAAATATCATCAGCGAAGGAAGTGTCGCGACTGCCGAACACCTCGTACCGCAATGAATAGGTAATGCCCGTTACCTTGTATGTAAATTCGACAGTAGAACTGGATTACGCCCTTAGGTTTGCGATCAATCTAGCCTAGCAGCGCAATTTGGGGAAGTCGTGAAGAGCAATAACTTATCCCCAACAACAACAAAACAAAGCAAAAGAGAATTTCGAAAAGGGGAAAGGCCGCTGCCTAAGTGTAGTAAAGAGCGCTGTTTGGTCCCCGCGGTCGAAGCCGTGATGGAGTGGAGCCCCGGGGCCTCCGCCCCGACACTTACCGCCGGCTAGTTGGGATTTACACAGCCACAATAACATCTGGTCAGCACTGTTTGTTTTAACAATTGATCTGGCAATTGCCTCCTCTATTATTCACGGTAGATCCCCGCATTTTTATATTCCTCCTGCATTTGACCAAATTTCTACACTTGGCTTACTCTAGAATTTCCCCCGAGGCCAGCTGACCATCAGGTAGGTGGAAGGATTTTTCATTTTGTTTCTTACAGTTTTAAAGCAAAAGCTATTTCAAACAATCAGTGGAAGTCGTTAATCTTTTATTAGCTGTGAGGGTTTATTTCTAAGCAATTTTCGTTATTTATAATTGTATAACAAGCATACCGAGGTATCCATAGGTCATAATCTAACTTTTAACCAACTTAAAATAAAACTATAACAGAGAGCTATGAGATTTTCTATTGTATCTTGAGTTTCAGGAAAACAGTTCTTAATTAGGAGTCATATTTATGGAAATAATGTACCTTACACATATTTTAAATATTACCTATTATGATTTTGCGGTAACTTCATTTCCTGGATTAAAGATATGCGTACAGAAAACATAATTTTAACTTGTTAAAACTTAAATAGAGGGTGTCTGATTTTAGCAGCTACGAGAGTAGGTACCTTGGATGGCTGACAGATTTGTTATGATAGGATAGAGGGTAGCGACAGCTTTTACGACCGCGAAATAATTTGTACATATAGGTTACGGCAAATATTCATTGGCGGCGCTTATGTATTTGATATTTATGTATAATTTTAACATACGTGAAAATAATAGATACATCTATGGTGAACATAGATATATGGAGATAGATACTACGCATATATAATATGAACAAACTATCCATAACATGTACAGGGTCCGGCAGTGAAACGGGATGATTTCAACATTTAACTATTTATTAAAGAATTAATTTTTTATTAATTTATCATGTATACATAAAAAGTACAAGAATAGCCATTTGGCGTACAATACAAAAAAAACTATTTTCTAAACACTATGTTCGCCAAATATCCTCCATTGAAATTTATGCATTCTTGGAGTCGGACCTAGAAGTTTTGCGTGACCTGACGCAGCGTATTGGCGGGTATTGCTTCAATCTCGTCCTGAATGCGTTGTTTGAGAGCTTGGATAGTTATGCCTCAAACACTTTCGTTTTTAGGTATCCCCATAAAAAAAGTCAGAAACCATTAAACCGGGAGAACGAGGGAGCCAAGTGATATCCCCGTTTCAAGAAATGACGCGGCCCGGGAACAAAGTATTCATTGAAATTCTTGCAGTGTGGCTTGTTGCCCCGTCTTGCTGAAAAAGTGTGTTTTTATTAACGCGTTTGAATGAAACTCTCGTTATTCTGATAATAAGCTTTAACTGCGAAACCGCGGTGTTCACCCGTCCAACTATTCATTGTAAACTAAATGGTAGGCCGTGCTGATGGTGAGGGGCCAACGGCCTTCGTCCCCACCACCACCTTACGAGCTCTGAACCCCATCTCAAATCATCCCGTTTCACTGCCGGACCCTGTATTAGTATATCACAAAATTCTGATTTTAACCGCAGAATTTTAAAGGTTTTTTATTACTATAGAATTACAATTCATTTAAAAACATGATTGCCAAAATACACTTGCAATATACAAAGATATGCATAAGTCATAAAATATTATAGTAGTAAATAAAAACAGGTTGATATTTTCCATTTTGGTAGAATCATTGCCTTTCTACATTTGTCTTCTATCATCATTGAAAAATGTAAATACCTATTGCGTATCTGTCATCTTTGCAATAGTTCAAAACCGTGCATTTCATAACAGACAATATTATTATCATATAAATATACTGTTATTTTAACAGTCTCCGTCAGTGCTATTGAATATATCCTGCGGCTACAGCGATGTACGAAATATAATTTTGTTGGTCAATTATTATATAATTATTTGTTCCACAACACAAAACTATTAAATTTTGTGACAGTGTATGTAGAAAGACAAGTCTCTACATTTCATTGTAACAAATCCGTCATCTAGAAAGAAAGAAATGCATACAAAAATAAGACAACTACTCATTTAACAAATGATATTGGGCGAATAGAAAAACAGTAATCAAAAATCAAACTATTCAGTATTCGAATAGGGAATTCTTACTGTTAATCGGTTTATCCGGTTATGTACTCAATTGTTCGATGTTCGGGTTATTCAAATTGCGTTTCTAAACCGATTTCGATTAAGTAAGATTCACAAAGAATAATATCATATCAATTCGTCGAATAAACAAATAAAAGTTGATGAGGTATGTAAATTATACTTTCAGGATGGACCATTTGTAGAACAAATATGAATTATCATATACAGTAATCATAATAAAATTGACATTGGAATAAGTGATTTCTTAAATACGGAAAAAATGAGATTGTATTTCTATTCTTTAGTTCCAGTAAAGTTCTGTAGTCATCAGTAGGCCGCCTCTGTCGATGCCAGTAGATTTTAAAATGTCAATTTCTTTCACTCAGTATAAACATTCCTATATATCGACGTTCATATCTTTGTACTTTTACATCAGGATATTGAGGGGCTACAACAGACACTAAAAATAGGCTAAAATTAGCATTCTCTATTGTCACCATAGCTATGTTAATAAACAACATATCCACTTGCGGTTTTTATATCGAACAGACAATTTAAAAAAAAAATGAGGAAATAAAAGAACTTGTGATAAAAAATTGTCAATATTAGTACAAGATAGGTTAAAATCAACTTACTTTTACAACATATGTGGAATTAATTTAGTGTCATTTGTTCATCTTATTCCAAACTATCATTAGGAACATTATGCACACAACTCCAATTTCAAAATGTATCTGACTTTCTGATAATTAGACCAATGCAAAGACTGTGTTACCAATTTATTTTATGGTATGTTATACGTATTGTCTTTCCCATTGGCTGCAGTTAGTTTCCCAGCGTCCAGGAAATTCTTCGTTACGCAGATGCAGCGACCAAAACAAGGAAAAAAACACTCTTTTGCCGATAACTCAGTGTTCGCACTAATAGCTTTTTATACAATGTTTTCAGACATTAAGTAAAATTTTACTACATAGACTGTACGTTTAAAAATAAACAGTGAGGCTATAAAAATGAATAAACTCAGCAGCCGTAACCTGTATCCGCTTATTAAAGCTAAAATTAATAAAAAATTATTGGCTATCAACAAAGTTCGAAGAACATCTTACCAATTTAACAATAATACGAGGAGGATTCAAATATGGCCCGGAATTTGGCTGTAACGTTTTATTTAACTGCAATAAGTATATAATTTTTAGACTATTTCTCCACGTATTCACCCTCTAAGTCTATGCACCTTTGCCATTGTTGTGGGAGTATCATAATGGCACTTTTATAGAATGTTGTTGGTTGAGCGCGAAGCCACTCATGTACAAACTCGGCAACATCATCATCGTCTTGAAATTTTGAGCCACCCAATGCCTCTTTCCGCGGTCCAAAGGGATGGAAATTACGTGGTGATAAATCCGGACTATAAGGTGGATGTGGAAAAATCTCCAATGCATTTTTTCTAGGACTTTGTAGTCATTTGGGCAGTATGCGATCGGGCGTTATCGTGCAGGAGAATGACACTCTTGTTTGACCGGTTTCTCCTTTTCGAACAAAATGCAGCCTTAACTTTTTGAGTGAGCAAGTCAGAATAATGCGGGGCATTAATGGTACCTCATTTTCTCAAAAAATCGGTCAAGAGAACACCCGCACTATCCCAAAAGACGGTAGCCATTACTTTAGCGACTGAAGGTACGACCTTCGCTTGTTTCGGTTTTGGGGAGTTAGAGTGGCGCCACTCTACACTTGATCTTTTTGATTCTGGCGTAAAATGGTGAACCCAGGTTTCGTCGTAGGTGAGTAAGAAATTTAAAAATGCATCCATCACCTTCATCTTGGTTTCGCCTGAGAAGTTCAGTAGAGACATCAACGCTTCGCTGTTTTTGTTCCATAGTCAGCAATGTGGGTACCCATCTTGCGCAAACTTTTCGGTAATGCAGATGTTTATGGATGATTTCCTCGACGCTACCAACACTAATTTCAAATGTTTGTGACATTTCACGAACAGAAATTCTTGTATTGGCAAATAAGGTCGTTTATCAGGTCAATGTTGGTTTGTGTTGTCGAAGTTTTCGGTCGTCTCGCGTGCGGTAAATTTTCGCCCATTGTACGGCCCTTATTAAACTTCTTACACCAGTGAAAACCTGAGTTTTCGATAAGGTGGATTCCCCATATAGTGCTTGCATCACTTGGTTTGGCACCTTCATTCACAAGAAATCTAACTATTACGCGTTGCGCAACGGAAACATGTGTCATGTTGACAATTACTAAAAAAACACAATTGAAGCGGCTATGACATTATGCACGCCTTCTAGATATCCCATTGCAAGAATGTTAAGAAGGAATTGCGGCTAGGGCCATTCGTTTGGTTCTAAGAATAAAATTCTGGGTCATATTTGAACCCTCCTCGTATTAATAGAAAATAATGTTATGGATACCCTAAATAATATATAAATATGTAATAAATGATATATCATATACAAGACGAGTCTGGTAATAGGAATCAGCTTGATATCTCAGTTATTCGAAATATAATATAAATTATTTTTGAACAAATTGTAATATGCAGTACCCTTTACCATATGTATAGGTATTCATCATCATCATCATCATCTGACATGGAGCTGACTCGATGGTCGATCCTGGATACGCCAGGCCCACCCCATGGTAGTAGGTGGGTAGGAATTTTCGGGATAGGGTGGTATCGGGTGGACCATTGCACAACATTAGCATGCCTGTTGCAACACCGGGTAGTTAGTAAGCTACCCATCAATGGGATTTTGAGTACGCACCCGGGACCGTTATGCGAGTTTGCGTTTTACATTACATTCACAGTGTTCGTATCTCCTATCTGTCTATTTCCTAAAGCAACATAGTTCACCTATCTTAGTATAAATAGTTTTTAGAAAGAGCCTACTAAGGTTTTCCAAAATTTAAAACTTTTAGTGTCGAAGACTACTTGGAACGTTGTTCCCTGTAATGTTCTATATTTAGTTTAATTTTCGTTAACCTTAAGAGTCCTTAGATAATATTTGAATAAATTTTGTGGATTTGACCTGTGAGTTCAAATTAGTGGGGTATTAGGATATAATCGAAAATAAAACAAGGAAACTTCTAGCGGACATCGTATACCCGCAAAATAGAGTTACACTGATACTGTCTTCACAGATACCTTTTAATGCAGCGTTTCCCATTTTCAAATTAGTTTGTGTAGACTACAGTCATTAGGGTGTTAATTTATTCAATTTAAATTAATTAAAAACCCCAAATTCCCTGTATACCACTATTGTATGTACTAATAACACTGCACAACAAAGAGTTTAAATAGACCGATGTGTTGAAAGTTTAGCTTGTAACACGGGATGCACGCGTTCAGTTCCTGGAGGAGAAAAAGTTTGCTTTAGATTTAAATTTTTCTTAATATTAGCTGTACTGACAATTCCTTTACTTGTCTAGCTCCTATATTATTTGTTAATATCAAACGTGTCATCTTTTAATAGCAGTAAGGTTTAACGAACTATTGACAAATAGTAATATAAAATTATTTTTACTAAATAAGTAATATTAGGTAAAACACAAATTGCTAATACTTCTAACATTAGCAATACATTAAATGTCAATATAAAAAAGTTTAAAAAATGGCACTCTCGAGAAATCGAAACCGGTTTTTTAGCCCTAGAGCCTGGTGGTTCATCAACACAGCCCATTTAGATTCTTCGCTGCATGATGTCATTACTTCCTATAATAGTGATACTCCGTGAACTGGGTTTATAATCGTTTTAAAAATTAATTTAAACAAATCAAGAAACGCTCTAATGATTGATTGACAACTGAAAACAGTTGACACTAACTATTTTGCAAACGCGAATTGCCCTATATGAAAGTATCTGGTAAGACAGCATCTACGCAACTCTGATTCTCTGTATACGACTTCAGCTAAGACGATTTACACTTTACGTTCCATATATTTAAATATATATTCTTAAAGTAAACGAGTTTTTAAAATTTAGGACTGCAGAGAACAACGTTCCAAGCAATGATATCATTACTAAAAATTTTAATTTTTAGAAGCAGTTTCTAAAATTATTTAGCCTCATCGGAATACCCAAAAAATATTTTTGATAGTACCTACATATATAGCGAGAACTGTCTATTACAATATATCAAAAATTATTATTCGAATATTTCACATTACCCAGATATCTGGTTGATTCGTTTTGGCAGACCCGTCCTGTTAACAAGTTCAAAATGTATTGCTTTATTATAATTTTTTGATAATTGGGGGTGCTCTATTTTTATGTTTTTATGTTTTATGTACATCGAATGTTTATATAATAAGGAAACAGAAAACATTTTTAGTAAGTTACAAAGTCTGTTTTGTGGGGGGCGCTGAAATATAACTTTGTACTAAGTCGCCTCTTACCCATGGTGGTAATTAGGTTTTCGTTCGTGGTAATGAATATATAAATTGTTTAAAATAAATAGATTCTTATTCAAATAGGACTGTGGTTGTAATTAAATTTTTTAACCTTCCTATACTATACAATTCCGTTTCATAAACGTTACAAAAACAATAAAGTAGCAGTTACGTTGATTTGGTTCTAGGTGACAATCTCGAAACAAAAATCTTGAATCAAAAATCCCGAAAGACAAAATCTCGAAAACAAAAATCTCGAATGATAAAAATCCCGAATGATAAAAATTTCGAAAAGCATAACCTCAAAAGTAAAATTTCGAATGATCGAAAACTCAAATTGTAAAACATTACAGTGCTCACTTTTATGCAAAACAGAAAATTAGGTGGTTTTCCTTATCGCCTGCATACGTGACTATTTCGTAAGTATTAAGCCGACTATCAGAGTAACTTACAAACTGTTGTTTACAATATTTGGGTCATGTATGTGAACATGAAGCACCCTATTAGAATTGTTCAAATATTTTACTGGTAATCATACATTCTTTCACAAGAGAATAAAAACAGAACTCCTATTCTGTATTTTAATGGAAAAAATGTAAACTTTAAGTTTTTAAGTTTAATTGTGGGCAATTCCTCTTAATAAATAATATTTAAATTTTAATGATATATATTATTGTTATATATATTATATATATAACATAAACAAATTGAAACATGGAAACAATTAACAGCATAAATTGGTGTCAATAGAAATGAATTTTAATGTCGTTTATTCATTACATTTCGAGATTTTTGTCAGTAGAGAATTTTTTTTGAGATTTTTGCCATTCGAGATTTCTGTAATTCGAGTTTTCTGTTTTCGAGATTTTTGTTGCAGGATTTTAACCGAATATCGTTGATTTTTACATTTCTGTAAGGTGGGTTGCCTATCCATGGCTGCACCATTTGCAAACTGCTTAAACGTATTAATTATGGAACGTAATGACACAGTTGGGCATCGCTTGTTTGAATATACTACTGTATTTTTAATATTGTTTAAAGTAAGGGCCGATTTGTTCAAAATGTGTGTACATTGGTAGTTATTGCTATATTTATTACCTCCGCAACAATTTTTACAATTATTATCATATTCGATACATTTAAAAGGTACAATGAAATATAATGTTTGTTGTCTGCTTTGTATGAGCAGAGGGTTATAAAATAACAGAAATGTACCGTAAGGCTCAGTAGGTTAGGTTTTATATAGGGTATATACAGCAAGAAATATATGAATTATTAAGCGACTGTGTTACCTATACCGACATCAATTCATATAAAAATAAATTATTTACCATCAGTGATATATAATCAATTAAACGAGATCGGTACATGATGTTAAGAAATTTAAGAATTTTTATTTGTTACATAGGTATATACAATGGCTCTGAAATTCATAAGATCTTTTCTTGTCTAGGGCCTACGGCAATTACTAAATTCAAAAGAACAATATTATAAAAGTAAATTTACTTATAGCTAATTTGTAGTTCTCGATAAATTCTACACAAATGTGTATTGCACCAACTGTTAAACATTCACAATGTATATTTTGAAATTAACGTCACTCAACTATAATTAATTTAATTTGTATGGCAACCAAAGTATTTTCAGGGGTGCATCAATATTACATTATATGCATTTTCCATTAATTTAATGAATTAATTAAAATGCAAAGTAAACCGTGCAACACGCGAAAATGCTTTTAAATATGTAATACGAGTAGAATGTATAGTATTTTAACTTTCAGAAACTTTTAGAATATGACATCAAAAATTGTTAAATATGTATTATGGGTAATCTGGAGTATTAGTAATAAAAACCCACTATTTTTTAAGGCTTCTTCATTTTCATGTGGCACATACTCGTAGATTAAAACTGAAAAATAGTACGAATAATGTGCAGGTGTTTTACTCTATTCATCCTTAATGAGAAGGATCTGAAACAGTAGAACTGATTTAATTTACTTTATCTACTATAGAACGTTGTGGGTTCCTGAGTTGACAAAGTCCTGGCTTTCTAGGCAAACGACTTAATAATGTCTAGTTTGAAATCTAGAAATCACCAAAGTAGTGAAATACAAGTAGGTATAGCTGTAACATATAATCCTGAATCTCTAAACCGGATATCCACAGATATAAAACTACATATCCTGGGTGTTTAAAAAATGTGTTCGGATATTTTACCCACTCATAGATATCATCAATACAAACAAAAAAGTCGTAATAAAAATGGGTTCGAAAATAAACCATTTCAAAATATGGAGTTTTTTAAGAGAACAAATATTGCTTTTATTTCAATAAGTTCCCCACCCATTAAAACAAATAGCCGTGTAAATAATACATTTTAATTACAAATAATTAAAGTAGATGTTCTACATGCTCTCCTTCCATTTGTACACATCCTTCGCATCTCCGTAAAAGTGACCGCCGCATTCTTTCAAATATTCCCGGATTCATACGAACAGTCTGGCAGGCAGGATCTATTCGTTCTCGCAATTCGTTTAAATCATTCACAGGGCTTGAACGAACTAACGAGTTTAAATACCCCTAAATACAAAAGTCGAGCGGATTGAGGTCAGGAGATCTAGGTTGCCACACAACTGGACCCCTCTTTCTATCCACCTGCCGTTGTAATTTGTGTTTAGGAAATTTCTGACCATAATTGAAAAATGTACAGGAGCCCCATCGTGCTTCAACCACATATTCGTTCTATGAATGAGGGGTACATCTTCTAACAATAGTAGCAAAGCATTACGCAAAAAGTCAAGATACAATTGGCCAGTCAAACTGTTCGGAAGAAAAAGAAGGTCTTATCATATGGTCTCCAAAAACACCAAGGCAAACGTTAATTGAAAATCGTTGAAATGTATATATGCCATTTTCATGTTGATATACATATTCTAACAACAATAATAGCAATGTTGACACTTACAAAAACTCCACTTCTATAGCAGACATGATAAATACGATTCTGCACTCTGCGTAAATTTGGCTGTATCTTGAAGACGGTTGATTTTCGAACCCATGTTATTACGACTTTTTGTGTGTATTGATGAGATCTATAATTGGGTAAAATATTCGAACGTATTTTTTAAACACGCTGTTTGGTCACCCGTTATTGGACAGTAGTGGGCGTAGCAGATGTTGAATGTTGATATCTGCGCACCACTAGCAAGTACGTTTCCTGTTTTTAAACTAAATAAATAAGTACTTCCAATGAAATACTATTTTCAAGTTCCTTGTGAAGGGCGGGGATGGCTCAGTGGTAGAGAAGCAAACTTTGGATGAAATAGTCTAAACTCTTCCCGGTTCGAATCTCCCCAGGGTCGGAAATTTTTCGTATTCCCTGGTGTACCCAGTGCTGGGTCCCGGTCTCCATTTGCCACTGGGATCAAATTAAGGCCACTCCTCGAATCACGGTCGCATTAGAGGAGTAACAAGACAAAAACATTCACCCACAACAGGCAAGCCAAGCACGGTTTCGCACCAACACGGTAACCCGCAGTGTCGGGCCCTGTTGTGCATAGCACGAACTAGCTTAGCCTTGCCCCACACCGCCTCAACACTGCCCAAGCGGTACAAATGAGGATCATGATGATAATAATACTGTTCACACTACATTAAATAATCCAAATTTAATAAATATTGACGATCTCGTTCGAAACCATCGAATAACCCGGATGTTATGCATATCGATATCCATTTAAAAACCTTAGTCAGTAACAAATATTAACGTGTATTGGGGCCCTAATTTGTAGTAAAACTGTTGGGTTAAACAGTCGTTCGTAACAAGCCGAAAATGTTTACAAATGTCATTTTTCTCACTCTATTTATTAAAAGCATATTAAAGCCACCATCATGGGAAGCTGACCTCTTAGAGTGCGCTACTAAACCCAGTAGACTGTAAATGTATATTAATGGTAGTGTTTTGCATCCTATTGGATAGAATTTTGATAATGTTGAAAAGTTCTGCATCATACAATTCATAACTGTTTTTAAACTTAAACACACTCTTTTGGCATAATTTTGCTAGTTACTTTCAAGTATTTGGTTGTAATTAGTATATAATTAATTTTATTGATAATTGATTTCTTAAAATTCTACAGAAACGATTTAAATAAAATACCTTAGCGAATTCCCATAATCAATTATGTATTCAGTTATTCGTGAGAAAATATTGACGTGATTTAGTACTTAAATGCCGCTAAAAACTAACCTTTATGAAAAATGATATGATAATATAAACACCGCAAATACTTTAAGACATTCATTCTGGCTTTTAGTTTCGTCAGAAGTTATAAAATAGCATCCTCTAAGAAACTAATGAAATTATATGATGAAAACCTGTTTGCAATTATTTAACCAGTAATAAACTGCCATAGTAAAAATGAAATCGACCTACAGTCATTTACGTTATCGTAAACTATACCAAATTTGGAAGAAAGGATGATAAACCACGTACTGAGAGATCAAAGGAACTCGTAGTTCGGGATAATACAAAATTGAGTCTGGCATATAAACACCTGGATTCCACCGAATTAACCAAATTATAATCTGCGACTATTCATCTAGGTGTATGCACTTATTGCGTGAAAGAAATACTGCTTAGTTCTGGATTTAGAAGATGTAGAGCACAGAAGAAGCCACTGATTCCGAGAAGCAAAGAGTGTTATGGACAAAAGGACTTTTCAACTGAACTACAACGCAGCCGCAGTGGGTGCAACTTATTTATAAAAAAAATTTGAAGATCAATAATCATGCTGGCAATCAATATATTAGGCTATTCAAAGAGTAGGTTGACTATTTACCGCGGCTGAAATGATAATCGACACAGTATACTTTGAAGTAATGCGGAATAAAATGCAACCAAAATGTAAGATTTATTTGGCGAAGAATAGCTTAATTTCCAGGACGATAATGCTCTTCGTTGTAAACAAATTGATGAAATTGTTGATGACAGTAAAATCGACAGGATGGACTATCCGGCGCAATTTCCAGACCTGAATCCAATAGAGAATTACCCACAAAAGATATACCAGATGCAAATGAAATCCCAGTAAAAAGACAGAATAAATCCAATATCTCGTTCATGCCTGGTTGTATTGTATTTCGAATGAGGAAGTAGGAAACCTAGCAAATTCCATGCCAAACGCCAATCAAATATTAAAATTACTTTAAATTTACTTAATATGTTGAATTATGTTTTTATTTGACCTTTTAATATATTTTTTTGTAACTGTGAACAACTGCGTACAATTTTGCATCCTATTGTATCTACTTGTATAAAAGCTATGTACAAGGCAAAGTACAAAGTAACTTCCTATTGGTTACCATTTTAACATAGGTGAAAAGACCGCGACAAGTCTGTGCAGTACGAGCCTAAAATCATATTATGTGTTTTTTTTATTTGACATCGAAGTAGGCGCTGAAAAGTTCATTTTGAATATATCACAAATCGTACCTAAGCCTACTTTTATAAACAGATTTGACAAGAAAGCATTCAAATGCAAACATTTTAAATAACTTTAATAAACAATAGGTTTCAATCAAATAATAATAACTTCATTTTTATTTTTATTTCATCGCAATAAACAAAGAATTTATAACAAATGATCGAAATGTTCACTGCCTTCACCCAGGCATGCTCGAACTCTTCGCACAGTATTAATTCCAATATTTTGTGCTGCAATTCATTCATGTCAAGGTGTTGGCTGCTGAAAAATCGTGTTCTTTACATACGACTACAGAAAGAAATCGCATGGCGTGAAGGCACAGGGTCTGGCATGATAAGGTATTGGTTATTTCGACTAATAATCCGTTTGTCGAAAAATGCTCGTATCATATTTCAGGTAATATGTGTGGTGTGGCCCCGTCTCGTTGTAAAAAAACAAATCTGAGTTCACCGTCATGAAGCTCTGTGAAAAAGGGTCGTAAAATCTCTTCTCGATACCTTTCAGCAGTCAAAGTGCCTCGTTTTTCCAATACAGAACAATACACAATATATTACTAGAGTGAAGAACGAACTATACTGAATATTTAAAGTTACATTGTAATGGTTTAACTTAATAATATATATCATCATCATATATATAATATACATTAAGGGAGAGTGTGCATGATTTTTTCAGAGGTGTACTTGTGTCGTAAAGACCTCTAGCTACAAATTTCACCCATGAAAAATCATGCACTTCTCTCCCTTGATGTATAATATAATAATTTTCTTCGTACTACTAATCAGGTCATCACTAGATAAGACAATGACAGTGTGTTGGTGTTGGTAGATCCATGAAAGGGTCAAAATGAGTAAAATTATTCAAAATAAGTCCAGTTGTCAGGAATGGTCGATGATTAGGTTTCTGAATGCAAGAATGTGCGACTCTGGACAAAATAAGACGGGTATAATAAAGAATAAACCATCAGCTCCGGAGTTGTTTTGTTGCACGATAATGCAAAACAGCATCAAGCCTCAGCCACACGACACTTAGTGCCCAAATTCAAATGGGAACTTTTTGAGAATTCTTCTTATAGCCCCGACCTTACACCTTCCAACTACTATCTGTTTCTTTATTTGAAGACAGTTTTAACCGATCAGCGATTTAACATAGATGACAGAGCTAAAACAGGGGTACAAGATTGGTACATGATACTCGATCGAGAATTTTATAAGAGCAGGATAGAAATACTTGTACCACTTTATGACAAATATTTAAATTTACAAGGCGATTACGATGAACAGTTGGGTAACGCTAATTAATATAAATAAATATTTTGAAAAACAATAATTCTTGGAACATTTATGGCCAATCGGAACTTACTTTGTGGATATGCCTCGTATATGCAGATTTCCCAGTTTATTGTATATTTAAAAAACTTGTAAGGAACGCGCGGTGTGTGTAAAGATTCAGCCGATACTTATTTTAATCGCACATAATTGGTCCAAGGCCACCTATACCTATAGCATAGGAGGTATAGGTGGCCTTAGTTGGTCTCAACATATGTTTTCTCATGGAATTTCTTTTTAGAAAAGCTTGTTTCCTGAGGGGATACCCGCTCTTCTTGGGAAAATGTTGGCTATGTCACTGATCAGTTTTGATTCGATTTTCATTGCAGATACCGTAAATTCCATTCGTTTGTATGTAGCTTGTGTTACACACTGTAAACGCAAAACAAATTTGGTGCAAACAAATTTCATCTGAAGAATTTTCAATTGTCTTCATAATCAGTAATACTATTGTACGTATCCCTCTGACTGTTCGTCGGTATCGAAATGACAAATGCGAAGCTGTAATTTTCCCGTGCCGTTAGACGTTACGCGCAACTAACAAAATAAAAGCGTAAATCGGAAAATGTGTTTGCGTTGTTTTATTGGAAAGGATGTCGCGCTTACCCTTACAGCGGCTGTAAATGAGAACAAGTGATGTATTGCCGGAGAACGTCGTAAATCCGGGGGATGCCCACACGTACGGCGGGCACTGCGTGGCCCGCGGACTGCAAGAGATATGACCGCAGCCGGAGTATAATCTCCCGCGCTTTCTGTCTTTCTTTCGCTCTCATCCGGAGGACGAATTATAGCTCTTGTCACGGCTGTTCATTTGTAGATGGAGTTTTTATCCCCAAGAGAAAATCCCCAATCACGAGCCGAGAAAATTGCTTATCTTGCAGCAGCTTGAGAGGCACGGGGATGTGAAACTGAGACAATGCACCGCGTACTTCATCTACGGCCCGCACCGAGATGTGTCAATTACATTCAAGTATCATAAACCAACCACTTAAATTTTTTCCTTGTAGTTTACACCTTCATCATACTAAATTTGTAAAGCTCCGTTAAATGATTTTACAGGCTTTAATTGGGACTTCACTCACTGAAGATGCACAACTTGGGTTCTTAAAAATGTATTGCCTCTTAATTTCATTTCTCTCTGGGCCATTTCAAGCTATTTGCCCGTTGCCAAATACGCTAAACGTTTTATAAACGTAACGATAAGTAATCCGTTACTGTTACATGGAATATTTGCATAATGTTACGTTACGGATTGGATACCTAGTACCAATACATAGGGTGAGCCTGCTAAGACGAATCAGCTTGGTATCTCGTTTATTTGAACTACTAAAACAATATTTTTTCTCCGATCGGACTAAGAGTGCTACGGTTTCTTTGCTCTTAATACTGAATAAAAGCTACATGTTATAGTCGTTGCTAGGCAACCACAATTGAGCGGACAAAAGTAATCCAGGCCGAAAAGTTAATATTTTCATCTACTCTGCTGTCAACGTTGAGGATAGGAACATATGAACCATATTCGGTATAACCCATTTTCCTTTTTCTCCATAAAATTACATGGCTTTTCTATAATATTTATTCGCCTGCTTCATAAATTGGCTTAATACCAACCCCAATATACGTCGACAATATTTAATTGGTAATTACAGGTTAGGTCAGATATCTTTACTGGGCAACCGTACAATGTCCTTTACGTTTTGTTTTCTGAGCTAAGTAGTAAGACCTATCTGACATTTATAAATGGAAAATAGTAAAATATTAGTTCATTCCAGCGGAACAGGAAACAACCAACAGAAAAATTAAACATATCAGAAATGATTCAGGAAGATTAGTGACGGAAGACTATGAAATAATGGAGTGTTGGAGAAACTACTTCCAGAAGCTATTATGCCCAGAAGGAAACAACAAGGACGAAGAAAGAGAAGAGCCTTATATAGAAGAGAATGAAGAATCGGGAGTAGGAGTAAATGAGGTGGAAAAGACAATCACAGAAAAGGCAAAGCAGGTGGACAGAATCGAATCACGGGGGAGATGCTAAAAAATATGGGGAACAGCGGAATAAAAATGTTTAAAAAAATGTGCAATAAAGCCATGAAGGAAAGTAAAGTAGCAGAAGACTGGGAAGTAGGCATTATCTTGCCGATATACAAGAAAAGAAGCAGAAGTGAATGCAGTAACTACCGCGGGATCACGCTGTTAAGCGTAGCGTCGAAAGTCTAGGAACGAATACTGGAGCAACGGCTAAGTAAAGTAATGGAACCGCAAATGGATCAATCCCAAAGTGGATTTAGAAAATGAAGGAGCATTCAGGACCATATTTTTACGACAAATTCCGGCAAAAAGTATACATGGCACTAGTAGATATAGAGAAAGAATTCGACAACGTGCCCAGAAAAATAGTTAAAGAATGCCTAGAAAAGTGGAAAGTAAACGATAAATTAAGGAAGACGGTTATGAGTCTGTACAGGAGAAATAAAAACTACGTGAGAACGAATAACATGGAATCCCAGGATTTTGAAGTTATAGAAGGTCTAACACAAGGAGGTGTTTTAAGCCCAGTACTGTTCAACTTGTTGATGGATAAAATGATCAAGGAAACCGAAGCAAACACTGGCTAGCTGTACGTTGGCCGCAGAAATCTGGAACCAGTATAGATAAAACAATCCGAGTTGTAGACGATCTAATAATTTTCGCAAATAACGAAAATGAACTACAAAGAATTTAATTCATTAACCGAATTTTTGTCAAGAGTCTGATCTTACTTTGTACGTTAATATTGTAGATTATTATATTTTTTCAAAAGGTTAAACATAACAAAAAATATTCAATAATCTATTGTGATTCTCCCGCGATGTAATGGCAATCGCAACAGCAACGTTTTCAGATGTTTCTAGGCACTGGGTTTCCTCATGAAGTGAAAGACCTCAATTTAATTTATAAAATACACTGTCTGCAAAAAACTATTATTACTTCAAAAATATGTACATTCATAAAAAAAATATTTTTTTAATACAAAAACAACAAATTCTACATTTTAATTAAAAAATTTATTTTCTAAAAAATATTTAAATTTCTTGTTTAGGCAACAAATGAATATGCAGGTACAAGTAAATTGCATTACTCTGACAATTATTTGATAGAAACTGAAGTCTGTGATGTCTGTTATATAGAATACAGAAACAAACTAACATTATCTTGCTTTTAAGTAGATCAAAGAAAATTTGCTGTAAATTGTTCGCCAATGGATTCGAGTTTTGCAATGTACTGTTGCCTAAAAAAATTCACTAACAACCAGTCTCCTTTCTTCACAGCATGAATTGGGATGGGATCAACATCTTCATATTGTTTCCCATATTTTTTATAACAGAAGGATGCTGGTAGGTTATTTCACCTCCAGTTGACAGTCCAACTTCCGAGGCATCAATGGCACTTATTCTTCTGTATCATTATTGTCCTCGAAATCATAGTCTTGTAAAGGACTGTCACTATAAATGCTTATGCAGGCTCTTCAGAGGTGTCATAAATCTGTACCAAGGATGCTACTACCAGAACACCGGTCTTCTTGCGTTGTTGCCTTGGTTTTCGTAAGTTATTATACAGGGTGGCGCACAGCCGACTGATATATTTTAAATTACTGTGGGAGTAGAAATATTTATTTTAAAACAACGAAACACGGATTTTATAATAACAAAAAGCACCAAATTTTATATTTTATATATTACATCAGACAGGCGACCGCTATCTTTGTCAATACATTGATGTAAGCGATTCACAAAGCTGTTAAATACCCTATATAATAACTCTTGATTAATTGTGTTAATTGTTTCACGTATTGCATCATTTAATTCAGCAATCGTTCTATGGCGATTTTGATATACAAGTTGCTTTAAATATCCCTATAAGAAGAAATCCTAAGAAGATAAGTCTGGTGACCTTGGTGGGTAATCTCCGCATTGCGAGAAGTGACTTGGCCGAACATCGTCTAACAGCTTGCATGCATACACGAGAAGTATGGCCAGTAGCACCGTCTTGTTAATAGTAAATTTCTGCTCGATTTATATCCATTCGTTTTAACTCCACTTGCACAAAATTTTGTAACATATCGATGTAACGTTCAGAGTTGACTGAGACAGCTTTTAGTTTTCGTTTTCATAAAAATACGGTCCCACCACTCCAAACGCTCCAATGCGTAACTTTTGGCGAATGTAAAGGTGTTTCGTGGATTTGTCGGAGATTGTCTTGGGTCCAATAACGCATATTTTGTTTATTGACCCAGCCCGATAAATGAAAATGGGTTTCATCAGTCATACATATCAAAGCCAGTCTGTCTGGATTTTCATTTAGAACTAAGGTCCATTGCTCCATTATAATTACTAAACATTAACTTGAACACTTACACTACCTGTTACAAATGGCAAAGTTTTGTTTGAACAGTCACTTTAACAGAAAACAGAACACAAAATGTATCAGTCGGCTGTGCGCCACCTTGTATTTTAAGGATTAAAGTATATCCGTTACAGAATCCTCTAGAAGTCTTAGTTGTTTTAGGAAAAGCATCTTTACTCACTTCCCGGTATGTATTAGCTCTCGGCATCTTGTTAATTGATTAGCATAGAATACTTCTGATTACACTATAGGAGTGCGGGCTGTTAATTTGCTGTTTGTTTCACCCCGCCAGACGCTAATTATTATTGCAACTTACAAGTAAAATATTTCTAATTCTACCAAAGTTGGTCTGCTAACTTAAAAATTAATTTACAGTATTTTTGTGAGTATCTTTAGCAATTCCTTAAAATTTGAAAGCAAGCAAAGTTATTTCCATATTCCAAAAGCACTAAAAGTTAGGCAAGGATTATTTTTTTTTCTGATCTTAGCAACCAAATCAAGTTAAATGCTGAACTTTGTTTTAATTCACTAGAGTGTTAGAAATTGACAGAATACAGTCCGAACGGCTAAAATTAATACTAAAAACTTGAGTACCACAATAACAAATTTCCGCTACTTTGTTGCTATTCAGTCTGTATTTGCGTTTCGCCCCAATTTACGATATCTAACACAATTTTACAAATGTATAAAATACTTAGTTATTACATAGAATGTGTACGAATTGTGATACACAAAGTAGTTGAAGGAATTCAATGGTCTAAAATAATAAAAAAAAAAGGTTTGAAATAAAAAAAATTAATCATTTTGTTCTAAACTGCTTAGATTTAAGATGCGAGGTCTTATATTTAATAAATTATAAAGTTAAATAAATAAAACGAACACACGCAAATTTGCGCTTCTCGTGTTAGACGAGTTTAGGCAGCCCTTCTACCAGCGTGGGGATTGGAAATTTGTGATAGGCGAAAAGAATATGGAAGTGATATATTTAAAAAGTTAAATATCGGTTTACGACTGCAACACTAATAAATATTATAATCTATTACACTAGCAAAATCAAAATACGATTAAAACTGTTTACGAACATACAGCGAGCGTAGAGCAGAAAAATATACTAAAAAAAGACTTAACCTTGGTCGCCAATGGAACAAAATGTTTCTTTGCTTGCTTGCTGTCTTTATTTTAATAAGATAGCATTTCGTCGATGAATTTTAGCGACTTACTAAAGACATGCAGTTGTTGTTTTAAAGGTGACCGCGATTGAACTTATTATAACTTGTTTTTCATGTCGCCATTTCTTCGATATGACGTCTTCGATAATGTTTTTAAATGGTTAAAATTTTTATAAAATCTTATGAAGAATTTTCTTTGTATTTTAACTGTCTAACCATTTGAGTTACATAATGAATTGAATTGCGAACATCTTTGGCAATCGTAAACCATGTAGTGAAGCTACTCTTCTCTGTTCGACGGCTTAGGCTAGCCTCCTGCCCGGCATACGTGCAAAGAGGGTTTATAGAACCTACTCCATTGTAGGTAATTAACAAACCATTGGCCTATAATCAGAAGAAGAAAAAGAAGATCAGTAGAAAACAATATTACTGATACTCTAGACGTAACAGATTTAATTAAGAATTTTGTGGCAGCTAAAGCTACGACGATGAATATTAATAAATTATGTATCGTATACAGGGTGAATCTGCTAAGAGGAATTAGTTCGACATCTTGGTTATTTGAAACATTAGAAAAATAATTTATGGACAGATTAAAATAGGCAGTTCGCCCTCTATACAGGCACTGTCAAACATATTTTACACTGTGATAACTAGTTTAAATAATTGTTTGAAACTTGAAAACACCATTTTTGAATTAAAACGTTTGGAACGTTGTTCTCTATATCGCTCAAATTTTAAAAATTGTTTACTGTAAAAATTTGCCTAAACTATTTAAATAACTGCTGGGGATTTGGCTTGTGCGTTAAAATTAGTGCGGTATTAAAGTAAAATCGAACATAAAATAAGGAAACTTCTAGCGGACATCTTATACCGGCAAAATAGAGTTGCATTGATACTGCCTTTCCAGCTACATTTGAATGCGGCGTTTCGCATTAACAAATTAGTCAACTGTTGTGTCGATTGAAGTCATTAGAACGTCAATTTGCCTAGTTTAAATCGATTCTAAAAATAGTTAAAGAAGCCCATTCGCTTTGTACCACTGTTAAACATATGTAGTAATAACACTGAACAACAAAGAGGCTAAATGGGCTTATATGTTGCAAATCCAGATTGCACCGCGAGAAGCACGGCTTCAATTCCTGGACAAGGACAATATTTTTAAATTGTTTAGACTTAATTTTAATTTTTTGCTAATGTTAGCGGTGTTGGCAATATCTTTGCTAGTCTATAATTATTTTACTAACTAAACAATATTAGGTAAAAAACAATTTAATTCCCTTAACATTAACAGGAAACTAAAAATTAAAGTTAAACATTACACAAATCAACGTTTCAAGCGATGGTCAGCAATAACAAATTTAATTTCTGAACTTGTAATCTTTACAAGCAGTTTTCGTAAATTATGTAACCTCAGTGGAATAGCAAAACAAATAATTTTAATAGCGTAATATCGGGTGCAGTATCTATTACAATCTGCCCAGTTAATTTTTTCTAATGTTTGATATAAGCGAAATAAGCTGATTTGTCTTGGCAGACTTACCATGTAGCTATATCAAAGTCCTACTATTATATCGTAATTTTTTTGATCATTGGGATGCTCTATTTGTATGTACCCTTACATATTTCGGGTATTAATAAATATAGAATGTCTGGCTATAATTTCATACATGTATGTAACAAAAACTAAGTTTAGTTTCTTCTTCTTCATTTGATTGTGATAAATGTATTAATTGATTAATTTTTACATATCCTTATACTGGGCACCGGCCTCTTCTCTGCCGTGTACTTCTCCTCGGCAGTAAGGTAAAAATACGGGAGACCTATAGTTTAATGTCGAGTTTGTACGACAGAAATGCCAGACAAGGATTTTAGTAGTATGATCTAAAATTCGAGGCTTCTAAAGCTTTTTAAGTCTGTAGATGCTGTTCGTATATTATTTTGAAATGTTCAAATAAATACAGTACAATACAGCAGAATAACTAATAGGAGCACATCCAGGCAATGCGGAGGCCTAGAGGCTAACGATCAAAAGTTAAAAACAGAAGAAAGAAAAGACAATTATGAAAAAAATTTCAAATTTTATTTATTGTAGTTTTCACATACTTTATCATAATTTAAGTAAATTATGTTCAAAACATTAGAGGGACATCTTAAAAAATTAAAGCATAAGATGTTAGATAAAAGTAGGATTCAGTAAGTTAGAACTAGTAGACGTTATTTAGAGTAAGTGGTATCACCTAATTTTGCACAAAAACGGAAATCTAAATTTAAATAACATTTTGTTTAGTTACTCTAAAATTATTTACACGAGTGCGTCGAAAAAATTCCCTTAAATATGCTTTCTTATAGCTGTCAAAGTGCAAATAAATGAAACATTTAGATTAAATCAACAAACTTTAATGCTACGTACACACGAAGACACTTCAGTGTCTAGATAAAGTCTATAGATCGAGTGTCGTCGTATGTACACCATCTAGAGCTGTGTCGCTAGATCGGACATTTGATATCTAGACATCGCTGTCGCAAGTTGGTAGACCGCTGTGGGAACACTTGTTTTTCGGCGTGTCGAGACTCGAGCTAGGTGTACCGGCATGGTGGAAATTTATTGCCTAGAGCAGGGATGGCGAACCTTTTTCACTGGCCGTGCCACAAACTTATAAATAATCTTTATGAAATAACTAACGTGCCACACTAAAATTGTTTAACATAAATTATGATTCTTGTATTTTTCTCTTTTTTTTGCTTTTTTTATTTTATATTTTTTCTCTTCCTTTCGCTCTCGAGAAAAAAATTATTATAATTTAATAAACAAAGAAAGAATAGTAGGTATATTCGTCAACGAGTGTAGAATGACAGCTATTATTCACGAGGATGAAAATTCTGTCACGAGCCGAAGGCGAGTGACAGAATCATCCGAATGAATAATAGCTATTCTACTTGAGTAGGAGACTATACTTTCTCTACGACTATTTCATAGGAAGTTACAATTTTTGGTCTGAATCAGTATTATACAAATTTTGCTTTAGATGAACGTATATCGGTTCACTAGCCACAACGATTTTATGCCGTGTGTACTGTTTCTGCGATTTCCTCGGCAGTAAATTACACGTCGTTTTCGCGGTTTCCGTTATTTCTGGTGACAAACACATCTCAGCGTTTTCGCTGTCTGAATTATTCATACCTAGTTCTTACTGTTTTTACGAATACCTACGAAAATTTAAAACTGTTTTTAACAGTTACTTCAAAAACAAGTGGGAGATCCAAGCGCTAACATGCCACGCCCATTGGATTCTGATTCATTATCCCACCGTTTTTTACAGAATCCAACGGCAATGGAGAATATCTATCATTCTTCAACTAAAAAGATATATGTAACGAATACATTATATTATAGTCGTAGAGAAAAATTTTTATTAAACTTCTTCTTCTTCTTCTTCTTTTATTGTAGGCAGTAGCCTGTTTTTCTTCACACTAATTCTATGGTGTTTCCACAGATGTAGATTGCCAGCAACAATTTTATTAATATGGTATGATTTTAAAAATTACATCTGTTATAATTTATTAAGAGTTATTTAAATGTTTTACAAATAGACATAAACCTTTGTTTTAATGTGATTTTTTGTTGCTGCATATGAGATGTTAAGGATTTTATATCTGGATTATACTTTGTTATTTTTAAAAGTACGCATGCAGCGCTTGATTCGTCCGTCATCCTATTTATAAATTTATTTTATATAAAATTCATTTCAGAAAATAGTGACTCGCATTTCTCTTTACGATCCCCTCTTTAATCCAGTTCCCAGTTAACCAAGTTCGCTTTTCATAACTTTTCTTTTTTTTAAATACAATTCATAAACACTGCGGCCGCTAAACGACGGCTTGTTCTTGACATGGTCAAAAAATATAGGTTCTATTTTAAAGTGTCTGTGTCTACTGTTCAAGGCACGTGTGGATACATGGTAGAGAAGTCTAGCAACTTCAGTCTAGTCTTGTATCTAGTGACACTGCTCTACGCAATAGTTTCCACAAATACACCACGCAGTGTGAACACACCGTAGAGCAATCTAGACACAAGTGTCGACATTTAGGTGTCTGCGTGTGTACGTAGCATAAAACTTTTAATTTCTGCAATCTCTGAATCTTATTAAATCATCAGACCTAATAAACACAAGTAAATTATTACAACAGAATTTATACAAGTGAGTGGCCATATAACTTTTTTAGTTGAATTAATCATAGTAGAAGCTTCTATCGCAAATGATATTACAACAACAACAATAAAAAATAACTAACATTCTTCTAATCAAATACGGCATTATGTAGAGTGATTTATGCAATTTTTTAACACGGCAGTATTACTTTGTTACACTAACATTTGTTATTACAGTACATTACTATTGCTTTTTTCCCAATCGTTTTCTATCTCAAATGTCAATTTTAAGACACTGCACTATGGCTGCGATAGTCTGTTTAAATTCTGAGCCTACTAAGAGGCGGAAGTTTAATCCGTTTTTATCGAACTTTTTGTGATGAAAGTGTAAACAAGTTTTACATTAATAAAAAGAAAAAAATAGATAGGGTGCTATTTAAAAAATATGACAATCGCGCCACAGCGCCACCAACATCGGTATCAAATAAGTGGACGCGACTGCCTCCCTGGACTTTCCCATACTGGAAACTGTTCATATCATCTTTATTCAACAGTAGAGTTATTTTCCTCAAAACGGTTGTTCAAGTGCTATCCTAAAACCTTGCCTCGTAACGAACAGACTTACCCTTAATTTCCTTTTAATATGCAACCAGGCATACTTCATTCTCTACTATATACGTCGCGCGGTCTAACTAGTACCGATTGCTGTTGCTACCGAGGTAAAATTTTCTAAGTCCCTCGAAATTATATTTTGTAGGGCATAAAAAATCGATTTTTTTATTTTCGCGGAAAAAGATTCTTTGACGCAAACAAATAAAAACCGTTAGAATAAAAAAAATATTTTTCTAAAAAAGAGGGGGGAGGGGGCCGGTGCGCTTACATATATCCACGAGTGTAATATTTATTTGCATATTCATATGCTCCACTACGTACTGAGCGATTCAGTGAAAACCCCAGCTTCCTATCTTTTTTCGTTTATTAATTAAAGGAGTTTGAAGTTTCAAACTTCCAAGCTTCGTAGAGGGCGCCACAGGAAAATTACGGAGTTCTTCAAAAAATATATCGATAGCCCCTTGCGAGGTCTATCGACATATGAAGTTTAAAAAAATTCCTTGCAGCAGTTTTTGAGAAATAATTTTTTGAATATTTCCAAAATTTTGAAAATTCGTAATTTAGGCCCCTTATAATTTTTCAAAAAACTTTTTATATCACCTCATTTTACCCTTCATATACCTACTATTCAGAAAATAAAAATCATTTGAATCGATTCATCCGTTTTCGAGTAATTGGGCGTTAAACTCACAATTTTCAAAAAATCATAGCGCCCTTCATTTTAAAGCTAGCGAG
>JABXWE010024505.1:0-17352 GCA_014611495.1 Limonius californicus | reverse complement strand
CCTAGGCTTTCTTCTTCTAATAAACATGAATTACATAACAATATAATGGCGATGTATGTTGCACAGTTTTTTTTTAAAGAATCGTGGAGTTGCCGATGACAACTCCATGATTTCCGCCGCACTAAGATTATCCCGTTTCAGCACATTTCGTGATATTCACGAGTCTAACATGCCCCACTCTTGAAAACCTCATGCCTCAATTTCAACTAAGACCCACGAATACTCCGGAAAAGTGCAGTGGTCAAGATTTAAACCTGAGCGACTTTGGTAGCATAACTCCGAAGCCAAACACTGCAGCCACTACTCTACCGCGCCCCAGCCCCCTGGATTGTACGTACATTTTATACATTTTTCTTATTTAAACAATCATGGAATTGCTTTTGGCATAATTCCCATTGCACCCAGCTTATCCCGGCTAAGCACATTTCATACTATACATGGGACTAATATACCAAACCCTTAAAAATTCCACGTTCCAATTTCAACTAAGACACCACGAATGCCCCGGAAAAGTGCAGTGCTCAAAATTTAAACCTGAGCGACTTTGGTAGAATAACTCCGAAACCAAGTGTGTGACGTTTGACCGCTATTATAGAACGCACCCTGTATGCGCGGCGTTGATATATCTTTCTGCAAACGCAGCATTACCCCTAGTCTTCATACCGTTAAGTGCCGGTAAAATACGGAAGTCAGGCTCCAGCTCTCGACCTGAGTATTACGCAGATTTAAAGTTACACTCGGACGTCGAAATCAGTGTAATTTATCAAAACGTAATTACTTCGGCTTTCTGCGGTACCATTTACGGTATATCCGAAAAAGGGTAATTATATTCGGTTTCCCAAAAATCCTGAAAATATCCGATTTGGGAAATTTCGTCATATGATGCAATATTGAAAAATCTGCCAAAAGTAAGGGGTTTCGAGAGAAGCAACTGTAAAGACTCCACCACTACACTCAGGAACTGCCTGAAGATTTACACCCCCCTTAAGCTGTTCCATTTACTTTAGCGAGTGAGACGGCGTTCAATCTGAAATCCTGTGAAGTTAATTTATATTTCATATGTTTTATTCAAAGATTTTTTTAGCGATATAAGAAAATACTGCGTGTACAAGGCTTTTTTGCTGCATCTTTTGTTAGGTATTATTAACTTAGATTAAATTGTTTTGAAGTTCACTTGCGCGTGACCCCTTGTTTAATATTCAGATTGTTTGTTTCAAACTGTGTTTGTTCTTTTTTTCAATAATGTTTATCTTTGTTCGTTATCAAATTATAATCATTTAACGATTTTGAATGTATTTTTCTCCGCCTTTTTTAAATTTAATTAAATGCCTTTTTTTAAACTCAATTCTTATGTTATTCTGATCTTTGTTAAAAGTAATGTACAGGTTCCTGTAAGGACAGTAACTGTCTTGTTGGTCTTCAAAGTAACGTGGAGCTTGAGCAGTGCCGGATCCAGTGATATTTGGCGCCCTCACTAATTACGACTTTATCCCGAATTTGTTCAGATTTAAGCGCGGTGTATTTTTACAAAATAACCCCCCTCCTCCTCTGAGTTAGGCTAGGGTATGCCGTTGTTTATGTGGCACAATTCTGTTTAAGCTCGTGGTAAGCGCCTCGGCCGCTACTCTACCGTGGTCTCCTGCACTGTATTTTATCAAAGTCTAAGCTGTAAACACCAAATCTCGGTTGCACAGCTTCTGCCTGCGTTCAAGACAATCCTAATTATTGGTGTCTCTTTTATAGTATTTGCCTTCATTATCATAAAATAGGACATTTATAATAATTAGAATTGGGGAATATACAAATGCTAGGGTTGCGAATCATTTTATGTTCATAAAAATTAAGCCTGCAGTACCTATTATATTGAAAAAGAACTCATAATTTTGACATGTATTGAGGGGGGAAGATTTCAAATATCGTGTTAAAGTTAGCTAAAGAACAGGGTTGGCAGAGCGTTTGCTTTCTGAGCAGGACGTCGATTATGGCTTGGGTTCGACCCTCTGGCGTTACCACGCAGCATATAAAAATGTTGTGCTGCAACCCACCACACACAATCCTAATGCTAGAAACCATCTCTGAAATTTATTTAGCTCGGATTTGACGTTAAATTGTAGGTCCCTCGGCTGTTCATAGTGATGGTGAAAACATCAGCTTAGTTTACTTGAAGATTTTGCTTGAGACTTATAGATTTATGTCTTATACACACATTACATTATTCATCTATATTCTTAGTTCTTGTTAAACTGGGGTCGTAATAATTGAAGATATTCATAAAGACTTGTCATTTTAGCGTATATTTTTTGGAAAATTTCATAACATTTGTTACCTTTGCACTATCCTTTTTTGCTGCGAGAAGTTTTTGCGCAAACACTCAAAATAACGTGTACCTTTTCTATCCACAGCACTATCTAACTGGAAGTTATTGTTGATCACACGAAAATGTGTACAAAAATGCTAAAAACATAGCAGCAGTCACAAATAAAATACAAATGAAGCAATTTCTATTACATGACGGTGGAGGCCGGAAAATTTCTATACGTTTTGATATTATGTTTGAATCACTCTTACATACCCAACCTTTTATTGATTCATTTCCTTTTATTACGCAACACTATTCTACATCATTCTGTTGAAGATACCAATAAACGTTCATGAAGGTTTGTTAGTACGGCCGTAAAAGTTGACGTAATAAAAAAGGGGACCTTAAAACCGAACAAGTAGAACGCGCGTTAAGTCATTGGAAGGTTACTGGTGGGTCGCTTTTGTAGGGCTCAATTATTTGATTTTTATACACTTTACAGCCTACTGTCAGAAAGTCAAAGTTACAACTTCAGTTACAATATATTCGTATATTTCCATAGGGTAGTACATTAATGAAGAAGCAGCCGAATGTATTTTTGCAATATAACTGATTTTACACTCTTCTTCAATGAAACTCCTATAAAATATTGCATTGTTCTATTTTTATAGTATTTGTCTCAATTTTCATGTAAAAACCTGGAGGTTGCGTTCGTCGCCTTTCTGACTGCTTTAGCGCGTGGGCGTTACTGCAATCCCATGTCTGTTTTGTTTTCTTGAAAGTCATCCAATGTAAACATAAAAAACTTCAAGGATAAATTGCCTATGAAAGTGCCTGTAACTAAAATGTATCCTTATGATATCGAATCCAGCATTTTCAGAAATAAGCACTTTAGAAAAACTGACGGAAATTTTTACAGAATAAAGTCAATTCTAATTGTCTATGGTATTAGTTGCAAGGCAAAAATCATTGTTGTTCTGTCACTTCTTGGAAAAGTTTTCAAATGAAATTAAATACTTATTTACTCACCGATTTACCTTGCCTACGCATACACTCTGTTGTATAATATGTGGAGAAGAGGAGACTGATCAGCACTGTAGCGCAAGAGACAGCAACTATTTGGGGGTTCGTGAAACAACCTTCACATATGAAAACATCGTAAAAACATCCTGCTAGACGTTAAGGGCACAGATCTACCATATGTACAAAAAAAATTTAGATAAAGGGTGGCTTTGTATGTCAGAACGTATGTCGCACTTTGAAACTGCTTTTAAATTGAGGGGATCGAGGGTTTATTCTCAAGTACATATTACAATAAATGTTCAAAATGTCCACCGTTTTCATCCAAGCATAAATTTACACGCCTTTTCATGTTATCAAATGCGTTTTGGAGCATAACGGGTGTGATATTGGCACATTCATACAACACGCGCCTGTTATTATCACCCGGTAACAATTCATGAGTTGTCTGCATCTTGAAAGGAAATAGACCAATGTCTCTTCTCAAAATTGTTATACAGGTACCTACAGATACAGGAACTTGTTGTACGAGTCGGCGCAATAATGTTGTAGGTGCTTCATTCATAATCTCTTGAACATTTTGAATGGTCTCCTCTGTACGGACTGTTGGCCTTCCACTTCCGCTCTTCCGTGTTACGCTTCCCGTTTCTCTAAATACCCGCACACAATTTCGTACCACATTAAAAAAGTCGGCCTCCAGAAACACAAAATCAGGAAACTGTTGTCGAAATTCAACCATACAAGGGCGGGTACTGTACATCCATTCCCCATTTTCAAGATTTCTATTGCGAAAATAAGATTCAACGATGCATCGCTTATGTATTTCTGTAAACACCATTATTAAATTAAATCTGATTAAAAACATTTAATTGTCATAAAATCATCAAAGACCGACGTATTGACGTACAAAGCCACCCTTTATCTAAAATTTATTTGTACATATGGTAAAACAAAATAATATTATTCAAAAATTTTGATTTATTATTCAAATTCATTAGAATACAAGTATTTTTAATTTTTGAAAGAAGACATTCTTAGGTTGGTTAATTGCTTTTACACGTAGACAGTCGACTTCCAAACGTTGTTTCTGACAAAACCCTAATATAAGTCGGCTCCAAGTAGTTGATATACAATGTGCTTCACTGTAGAGGGCATTCCTTGATAATTAACACAAAAAATATCTGGTGTTTGTCAGCAGCATTTTGGTAAAAAATATATTGATACAATTTCGCCATCTTTAAGAAGAATTTTTAATTGTAGATGTAAACTTTAACCTTTAAATAAAGTAAATTTTGTAAAGGTGCATCTCTTTAAGGGGTGTAATGAATTGATACAATTTTATAAGGAATATGAATTGGTAGTCTGTGATGTAATTCTGATCTCAAAAGCACCTGTGGCCAAGAACCACTTATATAAATCAAACATAAACAAGACATACAGTCTGTAGACGGGAAAAGTGTACACTAACTCCCTTTTTATTTGTGTAAATACAAATTCCGTTAAATTAGTAAATAGTAGTGTTTTACCTGCAAAATTCCACGGTATAACAAAAAAATCGAAAGATCCAGACCTTTACATGTAATTCTCTTTCGTTTACCTATTTTCCAAGGCACTCCAATGAATCGTGAAATACAAAAATAAAAAGTTTTAATAACATCAATATTTATTTCTTTTTTGTATGTTCGAAAAAAAGTTAAAAATCGTTTTATGTGAACACAAAACATACTTTTGTTTTTTTGATTATAATAAAACTCCTTAATAATGAACCTCAATCAAACTGCCCCTCTTTTGGGGGGGAGGTACTCTCTATAGAGATAATACTCAGAATATATAGTTTTTTTTAAGTGTAAATAATAAAAGTAAAAGAATATTTTATTTTATGCGTATTTTTATGATTTTAGCAAAATCCGTTCTAAACTCTATTTGTTGAGCATTGAGCTAGAACGCAAACAAACGCTTGACAGGTGTGTTGATTTACTGGATATGTGTTTACGCAATATTCCGTGCGTTTCTAAATTAACGTTCGCGCCGTCAGAATTAAATGTAATATTAATTAGTCAACAAGCAAAACTTACCGGCATTTACTCAAGTTTCATCGGTATACAAATTACTCGACCTGCTTCCCGATATTTTCGGATAGTTTTAAGAAATTTCGACCGCACGCGAAAATATTTTCTCTATCCATTAACATGGATTGACGGCAGCGAGTTGAACATTTAAAATTTAATTTTTTATATTCCATATAAAGTCGACCTCTTAAAAGTCGGCAATTGGTTAACGACCGTCAGAATTTTATTTACAATTGACATTTCGTTCCGAAAAAAAATTCGTGAACCTACACAGAAATTTACCAAGCTCAGAAACGCATGTTTACGAATAAGTTTCGCATATTGTACAGAAAAATTACAATTGTAAAGAGAACAGCATCATCAATTTCATTTAAAAGTTTTTTTCTAACTCCGGGAGATTTTGAAGAAGACAAAGTTTTAGTATCCCGAAACTCCTTTAAAATTCTTTTTACTGTAGCAACACTAACACCCACTGTTTTAGCAACAAATTGTACAATGTCAGCCAGTAAAATTTCAGGATTTTCTTGTAACGTCGAATTATACAATTTTACTATGAATTGTTTTTAATTTAAAGTGGTAGGACGCCCCCTACGATTACACGTTTGTGGAACAACTTGCTGCATTTTAGGAAAATAAGCAACAGGCACTATACAAACGCTCCGAAAACCGATAAGCACTGCTCAAAAAGCACACAAACTTAACCCGGCCATTACGAGTGCAAATAAAGGTTTTGAGCGTCAATTGCTCCTTAAGTAATTAGGCATTAGCGTTATCTAGCGTAGACCAATCACAGCGCGCGCTCGGGTGAGTCAAACACGTGCGTTTGTTGACGTTCTAGCTCAATGCTCAAAGGAATTTAATTGAATAAAATCTAATACAGAATTTTGCGTCAAAGATTTATTATGCATTTGATTTGATGTTTGTATTCAAAAATTAAAGAGAAGCAAAAATATACAGCAAATTCAATTTTTTTAAATTTAACATTACTTTAAATGGACAATAAAACATTGTTTATTTTTGTTAGTTAGGCTAGGTTCACATAAACAGACTATTTATTGTGTTTTGTTTTTGCTTATACAATTGAATTTTCCAATGAAAGCAATAAAGTTTTGCTAAGTTAACCGTATTTGTATCCATTCATACAAAAACTTAAACGAAGTTCTCATGACTGTATCTATTGCGTTGCTATTCAAAGTCACAATTTTTCTCAATGAATCCTGTACCAAATCCAGTTGCAATTTTATTTTAAATTTGTTGCAGAGCTAATGCGGCCAAGAAATCCAAGCGATCTGCAAAGCCACCACCACCAATGGACCCCGAACAGACCGAGGATGCAAAATTCATGGACTGCTACCTTCAGAATGTAGCATACGGATACAATACCCTTCTCTATGTATTCCAGTACCTTAAAATGCAAGACTTATTGAGGGCCAGTTGCGTTTGTTCTATGTGGCGGGACATAGCCAGTCATCCTATTCTTTGGAGGACCGTTCGTATGAAGAACTCCCAGATACACAGCTTTGAGGGTTTGGCTGATGCTTTGGAAAAACACGGCACAGTGCATTTGGATTTGCGCAAAATGCTTTTGCCCAGCAACAGCAGTGATGACATATGGCATGAATTCTCCAGAGCAATAAAGAAGGTGGAGTCGCTCCGAAAAATTGAGTTATGTCGCTGTCCCGCCACGGTAGTTGAACAGCTAGCTTTAAGCAACCCCAAACTGGAAGTTATCAATGCTGTCACAATTAAGTGTGAAAGCATGAGTCTGGCCCCGTTAGTGTTCCTGAAAGACTTGCAAGAATTGCGCTTGAAATCGACCGCTGGATTTTCCTTAACCTCTGATTTAACCGCACTGGCGGATCTTAAGCAGTTGAAGCACTTGTCGCTCACATCCATCAAGGATTTGAACAAACTAAATATTGATGTCATCGCAGACCTTAGAAATCTGGAATCATTGGACTTGGGAGAATGCGCTGACTTTCCCAAAACATTTGGAAGTGAAATTTTGACTAGGCTCAGCAAGTTAGAGAAGCTGCGACTGGAGAAAGGGCAAGGAAACTGTTACACCTTTGAAATTCTGGAAGCCGTTAAAAATATGCCCCACTTGGAGCAGCTCGAACTCGTGAATTTTGACATAAAAACTGGCTTCGATCGAGCCCTGGGTTCTTGCACAAACATCAAGAAACTACTGATTATTCCCACTTATATATCCCAGAGTGCTACTACGAACCATATGGTTCTGGGTGGTGTGTTGCGTTTGCAAACGACCCTATCGCATTTCGTTTGGGGGGTGACTTTAGAATTGCTACGGGTCACAGAATTGTTCGTTGATCAATGTGAAGACCCAGATAAAAAGGAGAAGAAGGAGAAGCGGCCCATTGGGAATGGAGACAGCATACCAGTTTTAAAACCCGTGCCCCTTTTGAGAGATGGGGCTAACCTTGAAATTCCCCCGGCACAAGACCCACCCCAGGTGGAAATTTTGCCCCTTCCCAACTTGCAGAAGCTTCTTTTACAAAGTTTGCCCACAACACGAGTTAAGATTTTGAAAATTCCTTTTCACGCCACTTGGAGGCAGAGCATTACGGATACAGTGAATTAAAACTATATAATATTTTTTAGCATAGCTGTACTAATCAGTACATCTAGTGGTTAAGTGATTAAGTTCTATTATTTTTGAATTACATACTACAAATATTTTCTTAGATGGGCCGCAAAGGCGGCTATTGTTTCGCAGATGTATATTCTGTTAATTTGTACAAAAGTTAAAATCTTACCCTCCCTTTTGCTTATTAATTCTAGGATTAGTGAGCTGTCGCACATCTGTGCAATATTACACTCTGCTTGTGTAGGAGGAGGACAAAGAATCCCTAGGTGCAGGAGTTCTGTTAAAAGGTGTGATTTGTACTTTTATATTTGCCAAAAGATGGCGTTCTAGTTATTCTCTTGTACGCTGGTGAAATAGTTATGTGAAAGAAAATTCAAACTTTTGTGGTGGACATCCAGTGTGTTGTTAAATCTTACCGATAATTGTAGTTTTTATTGGAATTTATTGAAGAGCTGTGTACAAGCAGTAGAGTGTAATGACAGAAGTAATTTTTATTTTGATATTGTTAGGACAGGTAGTGTAAGTTTTACTATTTGGTTGTAATTCTAAATTATTGAATAAAATTTTATAAACATTTGGCAATTCTTTTATTGTAAAATATATACTTGTATTGTACAATATTTATACTTCTTGTATATAATCAATATAGTTACCGATTTTGTTGTAAGTGGTTTGAATTTGTTTTAAAAACAATTTATTTGACTACTGCCAGAGTGTTTTAATGAAGGCAACCGGACCAGGGGAGCCTATATCCGACACTGGATGAATGAGAACTGAAGAAGAAAAACCAGATTATACCACTGGTTGTTATACAAAAACGGTTCAGCTGTTGCCAAATTTACTTGTGTTTATTAATTTTAAATTGTCAGATTTCCATGAATTAAACAGTTTTAATATACAGGATGTTTTTTTAATACTTTAAAAACGTGAGATTAATGTGTGAGGTAAAATTATGACATTTGACCCTAATTGTTGTCATCCGAAGATGTTTCTGTGAGAAGTTGCTGAAGAAAAACAAATAATTTGAGCCAAAGTAACCAAACATAGTAAGAAATTGTAGCTTTATTGCACTGATAATTTAACTAAGTATCAACAAAGTCGAAAATCAACACCCTCTTACATGCTTTTGAATATTCTTACTCTACTAAAATTAAAACAATACCTGTAGAAACCACGTATTAAAAATGAGCATTTATCTTCGTAAGTTCTCTAGTTTTTAGGAAAATTGGAAGACCTACACTGTCAGAGGTAAGCTAGGTGTAGCGGAAATCATGAGGTTGCTTTGGCAACTACTGATTCTTCTGAAAAAAAAATTAAAAGTTGCATATGTAGGGGAAAGGGGGGCAAGATGACGAACGTAAGCTTCTAAAATCATCTCCAACTTTATTTTTCAGAAATAATGGATGGCGTTCCGTTTCGTGGCCCAACCAACTCTTTACTTTAACCCTGTGCAGTTGAAAAAATAAGGGTTCAAATTAAATATTGAAAATTTAGGTGAATTTCAGTGGCGGCTCGTGAGTTAAGAAAGAGGGTGGGCACAAGAAAAAACTTGCCTATTTTTTGTACATAAAATCCATTCTCCTATTTTTCATGCTGGAAAAGACGTCTATGACTTTGTTGTCAAAATCAGGGATAGACTGGACGAACTTCTTTTCTATTGATAGGACCGCCAATGCGTTCAGTCACTAAAAGTGGCAAAATACCACCTACGTCACACATGTCATCGCGCTCATAAATTGAAAGTTCACTTTTCAATGTTACACTGTCCAACATAGGATAAGATTTCACAGTTTCATCAAAATATTTTTGTGGAAATGCATGCCTATACCAAAGACCAAAAGCGTTCAAAAATTTGTCCATTAAACACGTATCGAATAATAACAACCATTTGCTGATGATTAGAAGTGTCTGTAGTTTCATCGGCCTCCAAAGCAATGAAATTTGCAGATTTAATTTCTTTTAATATCTCCTGCTTGTAAATTTGCAAGATTGCATCTAGCAATTCGTTCTGAATAGTTTTTGAGACGCCTTTAAACACTTGTGAACCTTTCATATGTATTGCAAGCACAGTGTCTAATTCGGCAGCAAAGTTGATTAACCGTAAATAAATTCCTGGATTGCCTGACGTTAATGTTTCATCGTGACCTCGCAACACGAGTTCAAAGGCGCCGCAAAATTTAATACACATAATTAACCGGCGCAAAATATGACGATTTCTTTCCACGTCTTCGTTGTACTTAATTTTATGTAGCAAATAAGCACCCTCTAGTTGTTCACGGATGTCCACTTTGCCTAAAACACTAAAATCCATGCACGCATTCATGTGAGAAACGGAAGATTTGTGTTTCTTTGCCCTCTCTGCAATGTGTTTTAAATCATTCACCCCTTGTTTATTCCACGCACCAACCTCTTTCTTAAAAATTAAGCACATAAAACAAAACAGTTTATTTGTTACCTCAAATGATAGCGGGTTTTTTAAAAGATTTTGCACGCAATTAACTTCCATCATTGAAAAAACGTCACGTTCGTCTTTGAATTCACACGCGCGATTGCGCGAAAACAAAACACTACGATCGAAAGTCAAACGTTGACTTTAAATGGGGAACGCTTTGCTCGGTGCCCCATTCGCCTGGTATATCGCGTATAGCGAAGATAACCGATAGCCAACCGAATCACCTCTACATGGGGAACAAATCAGAGCGTTCCCCGGAAAATAGTTTTGAGGCTGTTAGCCGCGCTTGTGGTGCGGAAGGAAAATTTGATACCATCGTTAAAATAATGAAATTAAAATAATGCACTGAATTACATGCGAATTTCTTTCTGTGTTTATCTTGGTGGTTGGGTGGGCACATGCCCTTGTGCCCTTTAGTACAAGCCGCCACTGGTGAATTTGAAAATTGTAAATTTCGTCATCTTACCCACTTCTGAAAGTAAGACGACGAATGGGGATGGGTAAGATGACGAACTCACATTTTTATGATGAATATATTTATTATGTAATGAATAATTCACAGATAAAATTTTCAGTGACTTAAAACAACAATAGTTGAAATGTAGGTAAATCCTACCACATTTCTCAAATAACATAAACCTCATATTTTCATTAAACTGAATTTCAAAATAAAAAAAATATATAAAATTGCACAAAATATTCTAGGTGCCTTATGAGCTAAATCATGCGCTACATACAATAATCACATTTCCACGGACACTGTTTGGCTTCAGTTTCATCCCATCCAGTACACGCAGCATGAGCCCAAAGCTTACAGCTGAAACACTGATACCACAATTCATCTTTGCCTTGTTCACCACAAATTATGCAGTCTTTTTCTTACTCGTTTTCAGGGTCCATATTATCATCAGTGTTTACGTATTGCACTTCAATTGAATCTGAATCGTCAGATGAGGAGAATATACTCGACGCACTGTTTTTTTCTCTTTTTGTTGAGGTACTTTTTTCATTCCTTGTGTTCGGTTTTTTTTCATTTATCAGCCTCTGTTTTCGCTTCACTTCCTTTTCATCCTTTTCCATTTTTCTCTCCACCAAAGCTTCTTTTACTGGTGTGCTCGTAAGATGCATGGAAGGTAATTTTTTTCTTGGTCTTCTTGATGTGTTTGTTTGAGCTGTTGGCAGTGGTGGTAAGCCTGATGAAGTCGGTTGAGGCTCAGCAGATGTTGAAGCAGTTACAACCACTTCACTAGATGTGTCTGTCGACCTAATTGCTTGCGACTCAGCAGAGGTTGAAGCAGTTATATTTTCAACCAATTCACTAGGTATGTCTGTTGATCTAATTACTTGAGGCTCAGCAGACGTTGAAACAGCATCGCTTTCAACCGTTTCCATAGGTACCTATATCTGTGGTTTGAGCAGGCGCAAAATCTTCTTCATTGAATATGGCTTGGTTAAAAGGATCAATCCCTGTAGCTTCAAAGCCTTTTATAGCTGTTCTTGCATTGGCTACCTGAAGGTATGCTTTGCCGGCTATGCTAGCTACCTCCATAATTGATATGGTACAGCCGGGGTTGTTGACCATAAAATCATCACAACATCAATTATATGCATTTTTCAATGGGCCATAAAAGGCCACATCCAATGGTTGCAGTTTATGGCTAGTATGAGCTGGTAACCCAAGCAGAAAAATGAAGTTATCTCTACAGTACTGAATTGCCTCCAAGGTTATATGTGAAGCATGATTATCCATAATCATGAGAACAGGGTTGTCTTTCCTGGGATGAGCAAACTTTGCAAAGTGATGCAAATAATGTATAAACTTTTCAGCAGTCATCCAACCAGATTCATGTGCAACCCCTTCTGAACCTGGAGGAGCACCAGCCATAAATGAAGGATTCATCCTCTTTCTAGGAAAAATGAAGAAAGGGGGAACAAAATTTCCAGCAGCACTTATGGTGCACACGCTAGTGACTGTGGTACTTCATTCAGCAGATTTCAACTTTATTACTCTACGATTTCCGATTGGTGAAATCACTTTTGGAGTCCTCGTTGGTACTGTTGAAAATCCTGTTTCATCTGCATTATATATGTTTGCAGCTTGAAAAGAATGTGCGATTCTCAAATTCTTTAATTCATCAAAGAATTTGCCCACATTGATTTTGATGAACGTCATTAATCGTGCAACTGAAGTTGCTTCAGGCTTCCTCAGTGTGAGTTTGCCATCTTTCATAAACGCTTCAATGAAATCTCTCCCAGCTGCTCTCTTTTCTTTGTTGAATTTGTGGGTAATGCCCCTACTTTCAGCAAAATCAAAACATAAACGGCCGAACTGAGATTTTGTAAGCCCAAAGGCTCTTTTATCAATATCAACTATGTATTGCTTAAGCTCTTCTATCTGTTCGGTTGAGAAGGTTTTTTTATACCCCCCCTGCATTTTCGGGGAATTCATGTTCCTCAAGCTCTCTGGTGCGACCCCCTTTCTTCAAATATCTTCTTAAAGTAGGCTCCGGTACGTTGTATTTTTTGCAGCAGCATTAACACTAGAACGATTATTCACCACCTCCGAGATGGCTTTCATCATACTTTCCTTGCCCAACTCTGCCTGTTCGTTTTTCTGACGTAGTTTCGAGGCATTTCACGCAGAGATTAGGCAACTGAACCTGTGGCAAAAGATAAGAATGTCATTAGACAAATTCCAATCCAAAAATAAATTAGTATTAGAACCCATGAATTTTTTATGAAAACAATGGACGAAGCTACTTAATTCTGAATGTCATTATTTTTATTCTATTGGGTCTTTGGTTTATTTTTTTTCGTATTTATCATTTTAAAAGTGAAAAAAAAAAAGAATTTGACAACCGAATAAAAAAGTCGCATAAATATGGTAATAAAGAACTATTTATTAAAATAGCCTGAGGGTAAGACGACGAATTCGGCATCTTGTCCCCATTAATATTCGTCATCTTACCCCCAACCGCCATTTTTATATTACAATTTTTTCCCAAAACATGTACTCATCAAAAAACAATTTAAAGACACATGAGTGTATCAAGCAAGAAGCGTAGTTTAAGATTACCATACTGAAATAATAATTGTACCTACTCCTGGTATGCTAATCCTTACGAGATGATCCAAAAATATTGTATCAGGTGCATACGAAAACACTCTTTCCTCACTAACAGACGAACTGACTAACAGAAGCCAATGGCTAGCCGTGAGTCAAATGGACGGCCACTAGGTGTCTCTGGTGAGGCGGCAACGGACCTGCGATCTGTTCAGCATTGCACAAAACGACAGATTCGTCATCTTACCCACTTCGTCATCTTACCCCCCTTTTCCCTAGCCTTCTATGATTTCAAAACGTGGATACTGGAAAAAAGGTAGAAAAACCCTTAGAAGCCTTTGAGATGTACACTGAAAATAATATAGACATACCAAACTACCAACTAAGGGGGTATCACAGAATAGGAAAAAAGGTCATCATTAGAGAAATGCTAGAAAATAGACGCTTTCCATGGATAGGCCATGTTAGACACAACTGCAGCTTTGTTGTAAATGAATTAGAAGACTAGGTATAGGGAAAAGATGCCCTATGACGGCGGGTCCCCTTGGGGTGGCGCCGAAGCTGTACGGACGAGGGCGTTGAATAAATGAACAAGACATCAGAATTAATTTTTTGCACTTTCATCACAATGAAAGCATTATAATTAAATTTAAAATAAAACATTTCTAAGGCATAAATCTAATGACCTGCAAGCACCTGCTTTAAAGTACACAACTTGTCCAGGTTTGGTTTGATGTTCGAGATAGATACTCTGAGCTCCTTTTCTATTTGAAGTTTCTATATTTAGACTTCAAAGCAGCTACAGTGGAGGAACCAATTTTGCAAAGGTAACAAGTAGGAAAAGGTAACTGTATCCGAAACGCTTTTGCTTTAATAAGAAAATAGTTACAAGACCGTCCACTCCAGAAATTTGTTAATGACTTAATAACAAAATTTGATTTTGGTGCGGTACTTGAAGAAAGATCTATCAGTTGTTCTTGCAGAGGTAGGCCGGTAGGTATACTTTCAAATGAATTTATTCCGGTCGCCCAATTTAATGTCTTCTTTTGCGAAAAAGTATTTGCTGAAGTGCTCAAGTTTTTTAAATGACCCTCCACTGTCTTTAGCAACAAATTGTCTTTTAATTTGATATTCCATAACTGTATTCTCGTACAAAAAGCGTTGACCCTTTCACATAAATCAAATATATTTGTATTATCTCCCTGAAGTTGTGGATTAAATGAATGAAGTTTTTCGAATATGTCTAGGTACTAAGTAGGAGAGTTTCATTAGAAATAAATCATTACAGAATTCTTCTGTATGCGTATGACCCTCCTCACTCAAGAATATCGCTATTTACTAAGGTACTAAGGTACTAAGTAGGAGAGTTTCATTAGAAATAAATCATTACAGAATTCTTCTGTATGCGTATGACCCTCCTCACTCAAGAATATCGCTATTTCATTTCTCAGTTCGTAGACATGTTTGAACACCTTACCGCGTGACAACCATCTGGATGAAGAATAAAACAACAATGATATATGTTCAGCTCTCATATCTTCACAAAGAGCAACGAATATCCTTGATTTTACAGGTCTGGTTTTTATACCGGGTGGCCATAAATATTTGTGGTTCTGGTAGCCATGAAATTAGCTACTTATAATTGTTGGCTAGCACTAAGTATCGTATATTTCAATTACAATAATTATCTAGTATGTAATGTAATAAAATGCAAGGTAAATTTTTGGTTTTTATTTTTTTAGGTATTGTATAACAAATGTTGAAAATGATGACCATTTTCTGCAATGCAAAGCTGAACTCGCATCTTTTTGCTTTCAAAAATATTCTGCAACATTTGTTGATCAATATTATTGCAACAGTAGACGATGGCTTCCCTCAGCTCCTCTAGAACAGGGATGAGCAACCTTTTTTTACAACGGGCCAACTACAAATTTAAAAATATTGTGCGGGCCGCATTAAAGAAACATATTAAAATAATAAATAACACTAGTTGATAAACACAAATTATCTCGTTATTAACAAAATGAACAAAATAACAACTCTATAAAAAAACACAAATAAAACATATTATAATAGAAATAATATAAAAATAATCAAAACGTAATTATTATGGGAAAAAATCTTAAACAAATTTTAATGGGAAGTTTGGCATTGCTTCTTTGCAACCAATTGGTCTATACAGGGTGTATCAGAAATAGGTACAAATATTAAATCCGATGGTAGATTACAATATATACAAACTAGAAAAAACAATTCTTTGGCAGTAGGACCCTTAAGATAAGAGAAAATAATAATTGAAAATTTGACCCAAAATTGTTTGAATACCGCAGGATAATAACAAAAATTTGAGTTCAAAGACATGTTATGCAAAGGAGAGTAAGACAGAAGTGCAAAAACTTACAAACCAATACTATTAGGTAGGTCAGTAATTTCTATTCAGTCTGCTTTTGAAGCTGGAAAGCAGTGTTTCTACCAAAATGGAAAATTTTACGAACATTTAACTTACTCATGTTGTTTTTTTAAGGGGGAAGCTCAAGGAAACGCTCTAAGGGCAAGGCAAAAGTACTTAGAGCGATATCCTCAGGGCTGCATTCCAAACAGCCGTACATTACTAGAACAGTCCAACATTTACGGGATTATGGCACGTATCAACCACAAAATCGTCATCGCGATCGTCCAAAAGCATTAAGGGTTGTTAATGTAGAACAGCATGTCTTGGAATTAGTGGAGGAAAGTCCTAGTGTTAGCACTAGAAGACTTGCGTTACAAACTGCCCTTTCCCATTCTACTGTTTGGCGGATTTTGGGGGTTCAGGGACTACACCCTTACCACGTTCAACGCGTTCAAGGTTTGCAACTAGCGGATTGTATACGTAGGCACGATTTGTGTGAATTCTTAAAAAGTGAACTGTTTTAAAATACATCCATATATTTTTTGTAATTTAATGGCCTTTTATCTAACTCAACACATAGAAATATATATTTAAAAAGTTAAAAAGTAAATCTTTGACGGGCCGCACGAAACAGTGAGCCGGGCCGCATGCGGCCCGCGGGCCGCTGGTTGCTCATCCCTGCTCTAGAATGTTAATTTGCCTTTTAAAAACGTTATCTTTAATGTACGCGAAAATTGAAAAATCACAGGGCGTAAGATCAGGTGAACGTCCTGGGAAAGGATGATCTGTGAATCTACTAATAATTCTATTGCCAAACGTTTGCCTTATAAACTCCAAATTTTCTCTGGTTGTCTGCGCCGTTGCGCCATCGTGTTGGAAATAGCCGAAATTTTTTTCATCGTCATCAAGTTCATCAAAGAAATTTGCTAAAATTTCTTCCCGGTAGCGTCGTCCATTAATTGTGTTATTAAAAAATATAGACCTAATCAGTCGTCTTCTGGATACAGCTAGCCAAATACCAAGTTTTTCAGGATGAAGCAGTGTTTCCACATACTGGTGCGGGTTCTCGGCACCCCAAAACCGAAAATTCTGAGAATTTACATATCCAGATAAGGTGCACCAGGCTTCGTCGCGTTGATTGAGAAGTTTAACTTTTCAATCAACGATTCTATCCAGTAACTGATCATTAAATGTTTGCTGGAACCATTGACAATAATTTAGACATGTTGCAAAATCCTGAACATGTAATTGCTGTAATACAGAAATTTTATACGAATGTAATTTTAATTTAGATTTTAATATCTTCTGGCAAGTAGTTCTAGGTAGGTACTTCTGCTTCAGCTGACAATTTTCGTGTCGAAATGCGGGGGTTTTCAGTAATTCTTTCCTGAACGTCATCCACAATTTCTTGGTTAATTTGGGGCCTACCTGAACCTTTTCTTTTTGTA
>JABXWE010024504.1:0-23253 GCA_014611495.1 Limonius californicus | reverse complement strand
GGTCTTGTCGGATAACTTTCTGCTAGTGCTTCTTGTAATACGGCTGTTGACGTTCGTTTCTGCTGGAGCTATATATACTTCTTGGCCGTTCCGTGTGGTTGCGCTTTGTTGATTTCGCGCTCGGTTGCGTGTGACGGGACCGGCTGTGGCTGGAACGTTCTGATTTTGTTGAGGTGGTTCTATGTAGACCAAGAAATGAAGAAACTTCGAACAGCCCTACGACAAAATGGCTTCAAGAATCAAATTATCAATGACGCACTTAAACCCAGCCGAATGAAGCCACAGGATGATAAAGAAAAACCTGCATCCAAAGCCCACTTGCCGTACGTCAAAGGAACAACAGACAGAATCTCTAGAATTCTACGAAGGCACAATGTGGAAACAACATTCACAACCAACAGAAAGGTCAGCTCCATTCTACGAAACCCCAAAACAAGGATACCCCTGGAGAATCAAGGTGTCTATGAAATTCCCTGCCGGGACTGCGATCAAACATACATAGGCCAAACAAACAGACGAGTTAATGTGAGAAAAGAAGAACACGAAAACGCCGTACGAAAGAACGAGAAGACTTCATCACTGGCACAACACGTAAGTACATCATCCCACAAAATTGCTTTCGAACACACCAAAGTACTGGCTAATATAGGACACCTGAAATCGAGAATAATAAGGGAAGCTATAGAAATCGAGAAACACCCAAGGAACCTAAATTCTCGTGATGACAAAGACTACCAGCCGCTTGGAAACCGGTTCTCGTCAAAAAACAAATACACAACAGAATCCAACAAGTAAACATAGAACCACCTCAACAAAATCAGAACGTTCCAGCCACAGCCGGCCCCGTCACACGCAACCGAGCACGAAATCAACAAAGCGCAACCACACGGAACGGCCAAGAAGTATATATAGCTCCAGCAGAAACGAACGTCAACAGTAGTATTACAAGAAGCACTAGCAGAAAGTTATCCGACAAGACCTGAAGATGGCAAATGTGATTTTGCCCAAACGTCGTCAAGACAACCATCCCGGTCCATCCCAGGACCAAGAAGTTACTACGCGGAAGAACACCTGGAAGCCAATCACAGCATATATATATATATTGCTATGTATTATCTGTCACAAATAAATAATTGAAACGGCCCCACGTTGACAAGCCATAAATATATGCTATGAATTTTATTATAAATAATTATTAATAATATAATCGCCCCACGTTGGCAGCGACCATAAATATATGATATGAAAGTTGATTTATAAATAATTAAATAAGATTATTCAAATAAATGTGATTTTGATTTAACCTCAGCTAGCTCATAATTTAATTTTAATTTGTTTACGCCAATAACATTAGTTATAAATCCCAGCATATACAAATATTATAATGATCTCAGGGTTCATTCGTAGCCTCACTTACATGATAGTTACCAAAACACAACAACAAAATTTTACATACACATAAATTAAAAATCAGAATTGACTTATCTTGTTTTCCAAACTTCCGAAGTGTACTGTACATCACTAATTCTGCTACTGACTGTATACTGTAGTCTTCTTGGAACGCCTCATCAGCTAAAATCCCGCCAAAACTTCTGATCTCGTTCTACTCCTTGTTGATGAATCAGCTTCGTACTCGTACAAATGATTATTTTATTTGCATAAAGTGTCGTTATAATCTCCAGTGAACACTTCTGAATTCTTATTATGTTGTGATCAAACACTTTAGGTAAGTTGTTAATGCTTTATATCTTAATAATGAATATTATTTTAAATTTATTCTTTGATTTTTAGGTTATAGATGCAGTAATAAAAATACTCAATTTAACCAGTTTTTCAGGTATGAAATTAATTTTAATGTTTTAATAACTGGTAACACTGAACAATATTTTAAATTATATTACAATTATTTACACTTTATAATATTTATCAATTATTAAATTCGAACATTAAATTTTTATAAGTTTAAGCCACGCCTATTTTTACGCGAATTTGATCCTTAATAAATCAATTTCTTGTTACAGAGAACGAAGGAAACACGTCCTTTTGCTTTCAATACAAAATAAGAACTAACTATCTCTAAAATATACTAAAATGAGCATTTCGCGCAGAAAGAAATATAAATTGACCAATGGGAACGCTCAAAATTATTGTTTACAAAATTCAATTGTTAATTGATAATTTAAATTTACAAATTACAGGATAAATAAATTATTATTCATAAAACTAAATTTATAACTATGATCTACATAAAATTACGTTTCTATTGACACGTAATTTGACCAGATTTTAAATTAAAAAAAATCACACACTAATAAAAATTCAAAATTTCTAAATTTCAACAAATAAGACATGAAATCATTAAATTCTCAATCTAAATTTTACAATATTACTAAATATTCACAAAAACATCCTTCTCACATACTTATAATAAGATAAATTACCCAAAACAAATTCTAACCTTTAAAATTACTAAATTTCTCTAATTTCTAAATTAATCAATAAATAATACTCATTCTACTAAACAAAAGTACTACAACACCTTCCTCAAACAACATATTAACTGTTTATGATAATATAAATACATTAAACTCTAAATCCAGTTTATTACACAACTATGTACAAAACATAAATCCATAATAATTAAGTTTTCAATGTTCTAGGGCTCCTTTAGATGACCCCAGCACTCATATTAACATCCAACGTGCCACTACAAAGTTTTAACATCATTATCTACTCAATGTTCATACACACAATCAACTTTAAACTACAAATAGCAATACGTCTCACATCCCGAAGATCGTACCAGACCTTAATTACATATTAAGTATTCAATTATCAATTTTAGTTAATAAAATCTTTTAAATAGTCTCTGTTACATGTCAATGGTACTAATTATTAACATTTTCAGGTGAAAACCATCCTCCAATCGTCAAAATTATATCCTTTTATACATACATAAGGTATTACGAGGTCAAAAAAAATTACATTATCAAGGTTATCTCATAAGATTAACATAGTTTAGGTATTATTTATAACATTAACATTAACATAGGGCAAATAACACAGCAATATATATATATTGCCATGATATTTATATTAAATTAATGTAATTATTATAAAATATTTGTTAAATGTCTTTATCATGCCTTAAACTACACTAAAATACCTTCGGAAGGACTGTTATATTTTTAAAAGGATATTTATTGGTGTTTTCGATACTTCGTACGTTACATCGTTTTATGAAATATGTACTCCATGTGAGATTTTGCAGTGTTTGGCTATTTGAAATCCTGTTGTGTGACTTATTATTCGTTGTAGTTGATGATGTGGGTCTTTTTGGACTGTACCAGAGCCCTAAAACTCAAAGATAACAGTTATTTTAAGTTTATCGTTGAAATGTATATAATTTTGATGCAAAATGTTTTATGTTAGCCAAATAAGTTTGATACTATCTCTAGGAAGGCATTTATTAGGTTTCTTTGTTGGATTGTATTGTTTATTTAACTATAATTGCGTTTTTATATGGATTTCGAAAGTTATAGGTTAGATCTAGAATTTTGTTAAATTATGTTGTAAATATTTGTTTTATAGGATGTTAATGTGTTACAAAACATGTGTTATAATCTGAGGAGTATGTTAATTGTGTTTTTGTAAGGTTTTCATGTTAATTTTAAGAATATTAACAATATTTTAAAATGTAAAATTTTTCATCTTAAATATGGGATTGTTGGGTATCAAAATTTGTTAAAAAATTCAGAGATTACGATTGTGAAATTAGTTTTTCGATATGTTTATTCATAAGATTAATATTAATTATTTAAAATTTTAAAATAGTAATTTCTAGAATATTCCCTACATTTTGTTTCAAATTTTGTCCTTGTTTTTAAGACGTTGCTTAGAAACGATGCTTTATTGTTGATTTATGTAGAGGTTTCTGGCAGGAAAAATTGAAGTCAGTTCCTTTTTGGCCATCGAACAAAATGCACGCAATTTCTTTCAGTGCTAAATTTAATTTTATTGTAAAATAGGCGTGACCTTGCAAAAATTAAGAGGTTATGTAACTTTGTTGACAAAAATTAAAAACAGTTTGTGAATATAAAGTGTTACCAGAATTTGTGTTTTAATTGAACTATAGTGCCTAATAATAAAAGAATTTACCAAATTATATTTTAATTGAAGTGTGTTTCTTTTGTGGAATTTTTCTAAAAAAAAAGATGGAAATAAAATTAAAATCTTTCATTCACTTATTAAAAATAATAATCCTGTGGTGTTAAAAAGAATTAAAGAACTTACCTTAATAAATTTGGACATTTAACTGAACAATTACAGTAATTCAGTGGTTTTGTTTCGCAAACTTTCGAATTTGCGATCTGGAAGCTGTCATCGTTAAAATCAACTAGTTCCGGCCGATACAACGAGATTTGCAAGCAGTATAAATATGCAGATGTTGCGGAAATTATAAGAAGTGGTGTCTACAGCATGGTCAGAGTGACGGAATAAAAAAGATAAGTTTAAATTTAAGTCTGTATTTAAAAGATTATAAACAATTTTCACATAATAATTATCTATCTAACTGGTGAAGCCACGATGATATTCCCTGAGATAATAAGAGTTTATTTAGATGCTATGATAGTTAATTTATGTTAATTAATTTGAGATAGAACTCAGATTGGCGCCGAACTCAAAATATTACTTTATATAAATTTAATTTAATAATTATTATTATAATAAAACAAAATACATGGCAATATATATAAAATGTTGTAGTTAGTATAAGATATAGTAATGATGATTGTTAAGTGCAGCATGTCATGCGGTCCCTTTTATGAATAAATCTTTGTTAAGTTTAAAATGAGTATTTATTGAACTAATCGAACCTGACCCAAAGAAGGGTCATTACACAATATATGTAAAATGAAAAATAGAACATACAAACTGGGAACTGTATTTTAAAATTAGTAGTAACAAGCAAATCCATATCAGAAAACGATGACATCACTTCCATAGTAAATGATCTCACACAGGTCATAACAGACGCAGCAAACAGAGCAATCGGAAAAACAAGAGTTAGGAAAAATAAGAAAATAATACCCTGATGGAATAAAAAATGCGAATATGCAATAAACCCTAAATAAAACATCATTATATACATAGAGGAAGAAAAAACAGCAGAAAATGTAATAAATCTGAAATGAAGCCAAGCAATACTAAGAAGAACAGGCAGTTGTCAACTACTGATTTGTCAAAATGTATAATACTTCTGTGCAAAGTTGTTTGTGAAAATTCTTGAGGTAATTACAATCAGTTTCAATGTATTCTAATAACGAGAAAACGGATATAATGTTGATTTTGGGGAGTATAAAGGGGTGGCGGACATTGCAGTACAACGATATGCATAAAGGTACACGGATAGACCCTTTCCACATAATTACGTAATGCGTTCGGCGTTCGGAAAAACATTTGCGGCACAAGAACAGTTTTCCAAGCCAAAGGTGAGACAACGACATGTCATAACTGTAGAAGCTGAAGCGGCAGTCATCGAACAAGTGACTGGTAATACAATTGCCATTTCTGTTCACAAGATAATCCACATTGGATTCGACAAGCACACTTTCATAGAGTTGTAAGAAACTATAAAGATGAAACTTTCTATAACAAGTCAATTGGAAGAGGTCCAGTTCATTCTTGGCCTACACTAATACGGATTTGACTGCATCAGATTTCTTTTTGTGGGGTACACTCGTGTTGAAATTCTCTTCTGCGGCAGATTAACTTATGTGAACAGCAAGGAGGGACGACATTTATTACGCCATTAATTATTATTTTCCTTTCGGTTTTTAATTAATTTATTTTTCTGATGACTGTATTGATATGTCGACATATTTTTAGGTTATCTTAGCTTTCCCTGTGTTTGGTTTGTTTAAACTATAACAAATAAATATTGTAAATGTGCTTACTGCAAAACTGCATCTTATTTATTAGTCAATAGTTTCATTGTAGTTCCTTAGTACCTACATCCAATTTTGGTATTTTGATTTTTGTTTGTTTAAACAATGTAAAGTTTACTAACATACTTATGGAATACAAACAGTTGTAATGTATGTAGCCTAGCTACCTGTTACAAGATAAAGTAATCACCCTGTATATATCTTATATTTCTCTAGAGATAGTTTATCTTTAAAACTTTGCTAAAAAAATTGTAAAGTAAATATTTAGTTTCTTGTTTCAATGTTTAGAAGTGTAGGCATATCTATATTGCCTTAACCAAGGGCGCCTGCTAATCCCTAGTTAACACCTACCGCAGTTGTAAATGCTGGTATCAAGAGATCAAAGAAAGTTGATCCCTAGCGTGTTGTGGAATGAAAACGTCTTTACTAGACTAAAGGAACGTTTATAATGTCAATTTCAGGTTAGGTTGTGTTAGCCGGAATTAAATAATAATGAAACGTCATTTTTAGGAGCAGAAATCTTTTATTGAGCAACAGTAAAGGAAATGAATAAACCTGGACTAATGTAATGATCACAACAAATGTTGAAAATGTCTGCCTTTTTCCTCCAAACATTTCTGAACTCGTCTTCTCATACCTTCAAAAACATTTTGTAATAATTGAGGTGAGTTGGTAATTTCTTGACAGTTTTCTTCAATTCTAAGTTTCAGTTCTTTTAAATCATAAACTGTAGTTTTAAAAATGGGGGTTTTCAAATAGGGCCATAGAAAGAATTCCAAAACAGTAATATCACAAGAGCGAGGGGGCGGGGTGTTGCAGTATTCCTACTAATGATTCGGTCATCAAAATATTCACGTAAAAAATTAAATGTATCTGCACCTGCATGAGCTGTTGCGCCATCCTGTTGCAGAAAACCATCCCGTAGCTCATCATCGTGAAGTTCATTTAAGAAAGGTTGCAGTAATTCGTTCCTGTACCTTGCTGCAGTTAGCGCGCCTTCGAAAAATATTGGCCCAACTAACCTACGACGACTCATTATAACCTAGACTCCTATTTTCTGTGGATGAAGGGGAGCTTTAATTGTAATGTGTGGATTCTCACTACTCCAAATCCGCATATTCTGTGAATTAACATACCCATTAAGGTAAAACCAGGCTTCGTCGGTAATAAAGGTTTTATTTAACTGCTCATCATTGAGATTATCTAAAAACCAATTGCAAAACTGAACTCTTTTTGGATAATCCTGTTCTAAAAGCTGCTGAACGGAAATAAATCGGTAAGGATGCAGATGCAAAGCTTGTCTCAATATTTTGTGGTATGTACCGTAACTTAACTGCTTAACTTGCTGGCATAAATGTCTAATTGGTGTTTTTGGGGCCTCGTCAATTCGTTGCCTTACAGTTTCAATTAAAGCAGGTACTATCTTCTTTGGCCTACCAGACCCTTCTTTCCTTCCAACACTTCCAGTTTCTCGAAAATTGCTGACTAAATTCTTAACCAAAGCATAAAATTTTTGGTATATAATAATTTGATTGGGATACCTCTCTCGGAATTCCACAAAACAAGGAGGAATGGAATAGGTCCTTTCTCCGTCAACTTGAAAGCCGTTCCCAAAGTAAGATTCAATAATGAATGCTCTTTGAAATGTATTAAAAATCATTTTAACAATCTGTCAGATTCGTATAAAAAAAAGATAACTAATTTAACATCATAAACATTCCTTTAGTCTAGTAAAGACGTAACTTTTTATTCCACAGCCCGCTGAGGATCAGCTTTTTTGGATCTCTTGATACTATAATAGACCAGGTTTTAGGAATTTCCTTTGAAGGTTCAACAGTTTAAAATAACCATTTTACTTACGTATAAATATTTATTTCAATTTTTAATAAGAATAATATTATAACATAGAATTATAATTACATGAAACATACAGTATACTATTTTGCAATACCAAAGATGTCGAATGCCTTCAGTTTCACGGATGTGAATACTGAATTTGTTCTACATCCGATAAGATGTGGACTATATCACCAGTGCATTTTTTGTACGTGTAAGGCTTAGCGCGCCGGCGTCGGTGGTCTAGTGGCTAGCGCATTTGCCTTTAGATCCGAGGGACGCTGGGTCGAACCGGGCCGAGGTCGGTGAGATTTTTTAGTGGGGAAAAATCTGAAAGTGCGCCTTCTGTCGGATGAAAAGTAAAGCCGTAGGTCCCCTGCCACTGCGATGTCTGACACGTTAAAAATCACTACTGGAGTTGGGCCAAATGTGGCCTAAGTGCATAGAGATACTTGGAAAACCGCGTCCTAGATCTCGCTCTTTCATATCAATCAATCAATAAAGACTTAGCGCCTCTAGTAGAAAAACTTTAAAATTGTAGTGGTAATGAAACTTCGGATGATCCCCAGTTTAATCACTCCACTTTTGTACTTCCTTTTTCATTACTAGCTGAGTTATGAATCGATATTTGTTTAAGCCCAAGCTTAAAGTTGCCTGCTTGGGTCGGCAACCCCCACCCGCACTGCTGAAGGGCGCTGCCTCGGCAGGATATATATTTTATGTAGAAAATTTAACCAGTCTGTAAATAGATTCCGTACAAAAAACACGTTATTTTTTTTCCTTCCCGAAATATTAATGGGAAGGTGGTCCTTCGAGTACTATAAAATCAAGTGTCTAGTGATCTAGAATATATAAGATCACACCATTGGTCTATCTTCGAGCCGGATTAATCATTATTTATCAGCCCGAATAATAGAGGTCTACAGCATTTGGGGGCAGGACGCAGTTTTCGAAATAGAAGAAAATCCTTAATCAAACAGGAACCGGAACAAGGTCAGTGGTTCTTCCTCCTTTAACCCTCCTATATACATACCTATATGTAAAATTCTGTAAACCAAAGATTCTTGTTAGTACAGTGTATTCAGTTCAAGTAAATACTCCTAATTATTAATTAAAATTAAATAAAAATGACAGATTTGGCGTCGCTAACCGTCGAGCGTGAGAGAATAAAAGCGAAATTAAATCGCATGAAAGATATGGTAGATGCCTTCCAGGAAGGTGACGATTTGGATGAATTGAAGTTGCGTAGACCGGATCTAGTGTCGGCATACAAGGAATTCGACAAAATTCAGGCTCAAATCGAACCCCTGTGATTTAACAAAACAAACCGCATCGGAATGGTTAAATTTTGAAAAGTTATATTATAGTTTATTGTCGAAAATTGCAAAATTTTTAGATAAGCCCATCCTGAGCGTAGTAGAAGGTATTCAAAATCAACAAATTTCAGAATTATCTGTAAAATTACCGGATTTAAATTTACCTACTTTTTCTGGAAGCTATTCCGGCTGGACTAGTTTCCACTACACCTTCCAGACTTTAATTCACGTTAGAACCGACTTAAACAATTGTCAGAAATTTCATTATTTAAAATCTTGTCTGAAGGGCGATGCTTTTAATACAGTTGAGGCATTGTCTATTTCAACAACCAATTATCAGTCCGCTTGGGACTTGCTTGAAAAACGCTATAACAATCCGCGATTAATTATTCAAGAACATGTTAATGCTATTTTGTCGATCAACAAAATCTCAAAGATTTCAAGTACATGCTTAAGACAATTAATTAATGAGGTAAAAACAAATATAGAAGCTTTAAAGGTCCTAAAACAACCTACAGATAAATGGGATGCTTTAGCAGTTCCGATAATAACAGAAAAATTAGATTACGGTACAAATCGGGAATGGCAATCAAAATTAACTACCGAGATCCCGAAATTAACTAGTTTAATCGAGTTTTTAGAACAAAGATCACTAACATTAGAATCTTTAGAAAGTTTAAATAAATCAAATTCTGTTAAAGCGTCAACCTCATTCAAATCTTATAATTCAACTAGGGATATAAAACCGTTCAGAGAGAATAAAGGGTTTTCAATGACACATGTCCAAATAAACAATAAACAACATGTGTGTTATTATTGCAAAAGTTCATCACATACCATTTATAAATGTCCTGAATTTTCAAATTTATCTCAGGGTTCTAAAATGGAAAAGATTGACAGTATGAATTTATGTAAAATTTGTTTGAGATCCAATCATTCCACTTCAGATTGCCGATCGCATATTAAATGTAAATATTGTCAGCAAAATCATAACAGCCTTCTTCATCAACAAAATACAGTGGTAAATTCAGATACCCAAAAAACACTAGGAAATGTTGCAACCTATAGTGTAAATGAACAAAATTGCGAAAATGTATCGCCAGGAGAAGTCTTGCTTTCAACAGCTGTAATTTACATAAAAGATAATAAAAACCATTTTTGTGAATGTCGTGCATTACGTGATGTTGGTTCCCAAAGTAATCTAATTAGTGAATCTCTAGTAAAAAGGCTAAATTTAAATGTAACTGACAATAATATCTTGATACAAGGTATAAATCAAAAAACAATTACAGCTACTCAAGTAACTAAAGTAACAATAAGATCACGCGTTAGTACATTTTCGGCAAACATTTCTTGTCTAGTTTTGCCGCAAATTACGGGAACTATTCCCACGTGTTCACTAAGGGATTTAAATATTCATATTCCCAACAATCTTCCGTTGGCCGATCCTACTTTCAATAAAGCCGGTCCTATAGATTTATTGGTGGGTGCAGGTCTTTTTTGGCAACTGTTAGGGTCAGGTAGAATTGCGGGTTCTTTGGGTCAACCCCAATTCGTGGAAACATCTCTTGGATGGGTTGTCGGCGGTGAAATTTCAAGGGAGACAAAAACATCTGTGTGCAATTTGACCATAAAGCAATATAACCAAATGGACAACCAACTGCAAAAATTTTGGGAAATTGAAGAGTACAGTAATAAAACTAATCGGTCCCAGGAAGAAATTCTTAGCGAAAAGCACTTTGTAGAAACTTACAAAAGGGATTCCCATGGCCGATTTATGGTAAAGCTCCCCTTTGTGTCTCAAAAGCCCGAGTTCGGCAATTCGAAGGAAAGGGCCATAAAACGGTTGCATTCTCTCGAATCCAAATTTAAAAAACAACCCGCGTTAAAATTAGAATATTCCAAATTTATAAATGAATATCTTCAGTTAGGACATATGGAATTAATTCCAAATGACTATTTTACAAATAATTCCTCTAGCTGTTACATAGCTCATCATGAGGTCTTCAAACAATCTACAGGTAAAATTCGTGTGGTTTTCGACGCCAGCGCTAAAACTTCAAATGGAAAAAGCTTAAATGATCTCCTTTTAACTGGACCCACGATTCAACAGTACCTTTGCTCCATTTTAATTCGGTTTCGCACTTTTCAAGTTGCATTTAGCGGCGATGTAATCAAAATGTATCGGCAGATTAAGGTGGATCCAGAGCACACCAATTATCAAAAAATTGTGTGGAGAGAAAATCCCGGAGATCCGATTTTAACATACCGTTTATTGACGGTGACGTATGGCTTCACATGTGCACCATTCCTAGCGGTACGTAGTCTGCAACAAGCAGCGATAGATGAAAGGGAGAATTTCCCAACAACGAGTGACGTCATATTACGCGATTTTTACATGGACGATTTACTCACCGGAACATCGTCGGTGCAAGATGCAATTAAATTAAAGGAAGAAATTACCTACATTTTACGCAAAGGCGGTTTCGAAATGTCCAAATGGGTCTCAAATAGGCCTGAAGTAAGTGTATCAAATTCAAATGAGGAACCAACACTAGATTTAAGTAATGACCAACACGCCAAAGCGCTGGGAGTTGTTTGGGATTACAAAAATGATTTTCTGACATACCAGGTCAAATTAAATTTCAAAAACAATCAAACAACAAAAAGATCTATTTTGTCAATTATTGCGCAATTATGGGACCCGTTAGGATTAGCTTCACCAATTGTAATTAGAGCTAAACTTATACTCCAAAAAATGTGGACTTTAAAGCTTTCTTGGGACGAAAATGTACCAGAGAAATTTCAAAATACTTGGTCCCAATTTATTGCCGATTTAGAAAACTTAAATAATATTAAAATTGATAGAAAGATTTTATCAAATTATCCTGTAAGTAAAATTGAAATCCACGGATATTGTGACAGCTCACAAGCAGCTTACGGAGCAGCAATTTTTATAAGAAGTGTCGATTCACATAATAAGTACTCAATTAATCTTTTATGTAGTAAGTCAAGAGTAGCTCCATTAAAAACATTATCGATACCACGGTTAGAATTGTGCGGAGCTTTACTCCTAGTACGTTTAATGAATAAAATTTTACCTAATTTAAATTTAGAGGTTGACCAAAGATATTTTTGGACTGATTCTTCAATTGTCTTGTCTTGGATTGCTGCTCCATCAAATACATGGGACACTTTTGTAGCTAACCGTGTATCTGAAGTGCAATCTTTATCAAATTTTAATGAATGGCGTCATATCAGTACGAATTTCAATCCAGCGGATATCATTTCTAGAGGCTCGTCAGCTGATCAATTAAAATCGAAACTGCGAAAAGGAATGAACAGCAGGGAACTGACACTCTAACAGCCTCAGACATAAATGAACCGGCACTTACTGGGCCTCTGACAACCTCAGAATTAGGCTATTCTCAAATAAGGATTATTAAATTGATCCAACAGAACGTATTCCAATCCGAATTAAAAGCTTTAAAAAAGGGGGAATATGTTCAAAAACCAAGTGGTTTGTATTTCTTGAATCCCATTTTGGATAAAGACGGCGTCATTAGAGTAGGTGGGCGTATAAAAAACTCGCCAATTAATTATGACACAAAATATCCTATAATTTTACCAGCTAAACATCACGTAACCAAAATGTTAATCATACAGGAGCACGAAAGACAGCTTCACGCCGGTGCTCAAGCAACATTGGCGGCCTTACGGCAAAAATTTTGGATTATTTCTGGTCGAAATGTAATTCGCCATATTTTACGTAAATGTATTAAATGTTTTCGTAGTCATCCAAAATCTTTAAACCAAACAATGGGTAATCTACCCAAACAAAGACTCGAACCGGTAAGACCTTTTATAAAAAGCGGCCTTGATTACATAGGCCCTATTTTAATTAAGGAAGGAAGTGGTCGCGGAAAATCTAGAAAGGTCAAAGCTTATATCGCTCTCTTTATTTGTTTTGCCACAAAGGCTATCCATCTTGAATTAGTAGGAAATTTATCCACCGAATCTTTTTTGGTTGCTTTAAGGCGCTTTATTTCCAGACGTGGCCATGTAACCGATCTTTTTTCGGATAATGCCACAAATTTTAAAGGAGCGGATAATGAGTTGCGGTCCCTTTTTAAAGTATCTGAATTCCAAACCGTCATCGATGCCCTAACACCCGGGAATATTTCGTGGCATTTTATTCCACCACGATCGCCAACCTTTGGGGGTTTATGGGAGGCGAATGTCAAATCTGTTAAGCGTCATCTTAAAACGGTCATAGGAGACGCCAGTCTCAATTTTGAAGAAATAAATACATTACTAACAAGAATCGAGGCATGCCTCAACTCCAGACCCTTATGTCCTACCTCAAACGATAATAACGATCTCCTTGTCCTAACCCCTGGCCATTTCTTAATTGGAGAACCACTGATGGCTTCCGTGGAACCAGATTGCACAATGCTGCCAAAAAATCGTTCGTCGCGCTGGCAATACATAGAGCAAATGCGTCAACACTTTTGGTCTCGCTGGCGCAAGGAATATTTATCGTCGCTGCAACGACGATCCAAATGGAATCGACCGTCAACAGAAGTAAAGATGGGTTCAATGGTGCTTGTCAACGAGGACAACATTCCTCCCCAGCAGTGGCTCCTTGGCAGAATAAGTCAACTCCACCCTGGGACGGATGGCACCACCAGTGGCGTAACGCAAATCTTACGGGCCCCCCCGCAAAATTTATACAATGCCCCCCCTACTATCTACTACCCATTTTTGTATATTACGAATTTGAAAATTAAGAGCCGTAGGTGTAAGAGTCCGACACCAGAATCATAAACATATAAAATTAATAAATTTACTCAAGCTATAAATAGTAAATTAATCTTTCCTTAATTTCATTGGTAATAATGTAATCTGGTAAAGAAACAATTTTGTCAATTAAAAAGTTTAAACATAAAGTTTACAAGAAGCGAGTTGCACGTTGCGCATTTTTTGTGGCGAATTCGTTAATTATTTTGTCCATGTTGAGTATGAGTGTGTTAATATGTTCCTGCTTTATATTGATAACAGCTAAATCTGATAATCTTTGTTCAGACACAGAATTTCTTAAATAATTTTTGATTATTTTTAATTTAGAAAAGGAACTCTCGGCCGAGGCAACACTAACTGGTAATGTTAAGAACAAAATAATCGCACTACAAACATCAGGTACATTGGAAGCTGTGTACTCATTTTTAATAAGCAAAAGTCAGCAAGGTCTCTTACGGTACTCATTTTGGAAATGTGATCTTTTAACACTCTTTTTACACTCAATTTGAAAAGGAAATTGTTCAGATAAATCCTTGTGATACTTCCTTTGTAATTTAGAGGCATTTTCAGAAAGATCATCTTCTGTCTGCGATAAAATGTTTGTGGGAGTTAAAAAATTAAAACGGTTAAAAACGTTATTCATACTTTCAAACCTCAATCTCAGCTGATTTATTAATATATCTATGGTAGTTTTGACCACTTCCACTTCAAATAATTTTTCAGAATCAGTTAACCGTAGCGAGTTCATCATAAAATCGTTTTGCTTTTCTCTTTCTTTTTTCTTCAAACTTCGGACGTATACCCCAAGAATTTGCTAGGGCCACAGCCTTTTCTTTTAATTCAGGAAATGTTTCCCTCGTGTCACTTATGGCTTTCAAAATGTAATTTAATAACTTAGTGGCTTCTAGATCCACGTCAGATGTCTGTAAACATTTTGATGTGAAATTTAGATTTTCCAAAATGTCTGTCCAAAAACTGGCATAAGTAACAATAAACTCGGATTTTTCCATCTTTTTCTTTATTTCTATAGCCTCTTCTCTTTCTTCTCGTCTTTTTTACTCAACAGTTATATCCTGGCCAAACTTTCAAAACTACAACTAAATTATATCTGATAGCAGCAGTGGATTCATACCGTGAAGACTATCTTGTACAACAAAGGTGTTTTAGAATAATTTGAACATTTTCAGTATTTGCCACTTTTAAGTCGTTCCACCCTTATCTATATCCGAAAAATGTGTATATTTTTTGACATAAATCAATAAACTCTTGGATCATTGTCATATTACTATAAGCATCATTTAAAACTAAGTTTAAATTACAAGCTGCACAGTGGATATAGTCCGCCGTTGATTACTTTTCTTTGATCAACTTTGTAGTCCTGAATAAATTCCGCTCATGTTCGCTGCACCGTCATATCCCTCTCCGCGACACTTTCGTAAGTCGATATCCATTTCATCCATGTTTTCCACAATTGATTTTTCTAGACCTTTTGAAGTTTGGTGTGTAACTTCTCTAAATCCTATAAACGATTCCAAAAATTTTATGTTTGGTTTGGTTATTTTCATCAGTTTCAATTTTAACATATCTGATTATTTGGCTTAATTGTTCAATTTTCGACACGTCTTGCGTAGTATCTGTAAGTATGGAAAAGAAAGAAGCTTCCCTGATGTCCCTTAAAATGTTTGATTTTAGTTGTGACGAAACTGTGTGAATTAGTTCATTTTTTATCTTCGGACTAAGGTATTTGTTTACCTCTCATTCATTGGATAAGTGTGAATTTAACACTGGATCATACTTAGCCAACAATTCCACAATAGACAAAAAATTTCCGTTTTGGATCGACAGTTTGTTTTCCCGATGCCCCCGAAACGCCAAATCACAAACGGCCAAAGTCATAAACTATCTCTCCATTTTTTAACTTTATCTTTAAACTGGACTAAACTTTCAATGGTTGCACCTCACTTCCAACTATTGTATGTATGGCAACCTGCAGGTGTACCATGGAAATTTCATGATCTTTAATTTTTTTAGAAATGCCTTGCCAATCGTCCTCACCTTTGCACCACGAATTTTTGAAATGTTTATTACTTCTATCAGCAAAACGCCAACAAGCTTCACAATAAGCAACATTTAATCGTGGCGAATAGCACAACCACATCCGTTCCATAGCATTGCCAGTTTTCGCAGTAACCGTGTAACATGAAGTAGAAAATGATCTTCCCTTGGGATCATTTTTAAAATTTTCCTGTGGTTTACAAAGACCCATTTTTTAAATTTTTAGAATGTCTCAAGTTACCAAAATTTAATAGTGACTGCATTTAAAAATTTCGTACAATAAGACTGCAAATATATTTTAACTTTTTAAATGTGTTTATGTTTCTAGTAGGTACCTACTGTAATAATTGATCTGGGCCCCCAAAACGTACGGGCCCCCCCGCGGGGCGGGGGTTGCGGGGGTGGTTGTTACGCCACTGGGCACCACCAGGGTCGTTTCCATAAGAACCAGCTCCGGAATGTTAAAAAGAGCGGTCAATCGAATCTCCATTTTGCCGATAGAAAGTGACCACGACAACACCATTTAAGGAGGTTTTGTGTCGTGCGCAGTGTTTGTTTTTTTTCGAGCTGTTTGTTATAAGTGCTTTTTTCGAACTGTTTGTTGTAAGTGCTTTTTTCGAACTGTTTGTTATAAGTTTAATTAATTTAATTTTTACTATGCTTCGTTGAGTATTATACTTCCTTATCAATTGTTATTGTGTTATTCATTAATTGTATGATCGGTTTACAAACGTTTAATGTGAAAAATTTGAACCATTATATTACATGTATTACTATAACACTTCAACGGGGCGGCATGTTTAAGCCCAAGCTTAAAGTTGCCTGCTTGGGTCGGCAACCCCCACCCGCACTGCTGAAGGGTGCTGCCTCGGCAGGATATATATTTTATGTAGAAAATTTAACCAGTCTGTAAATAGATTCCGTACAAAAAACACGTTATTTTTTTCCTTCCCGAAATATTAATGGGAAGGTGGTCCTTCGAGTACTATAAAATCAAGTGTCTAGTGATCTAGAATATATAAGATCACACCAATATTTCTGCAATAAAGTTATACTCTGTTATTGTGCTTGTACATGAATGGCACATGTAGTACCGACATAACAACGTCAGGAGACTTACTAAAATACAGACACGATTTGACATTTTAAACTGTCAACAGTATAGCAATAGTAATAGTCTGTTGTTACTTGAACTGCGTCTGTTAATGTCCATTATTAAAACCAAAGTTTATAAGAGGTATACGTTATAATGTTCTTTGTTAATAGTTGTGAATACTTTTTCCGATCCATGTCGTAATTTATAATGTAATAGATCGGATGAAAAAATTTATTAACACTGGAATATTAGTACGTTACACTTTCGGAATGATATAATTGTTTTCAATTTATATTTTAAATTTTTCACATAAATACGATTTTATTAAATTACTTCCTATTGTGCACAACATTTCTGCTGGAACGCGGAAATCAATATTCAAATCATGCCGCAATTTTTATTACTTTAATGTTCTATATACATTACAATTTAGTTCCTACTTTATTACATATATTCTTTCGGTACAGCATGAATTACAAAAACAGCTTCCTTAAAAACTACTAATTCATGAATCAATAACCCAATTATTCTAATTGGTTAATATTTATGTTATAGCAATTAGAACATGAAGAGAACACCTTTTATGAGGAATCGTATTGGATTTTCATCGAGCTTATCTATTTCTGCGTAGATTGCCTTTTTGAGTTCCTTTAAAGTATTCAGAGTGTACTCAAGTAGCGATAAGCATTTCTTTTTAAGCTCTACATCAGTTGTCCGCTCACGTAGTATATCTATTTACAGTTAAAAAAAATATTTATTTATGCTACCAGCTCAACCACTGGCATAACTCAATATGGATATGATTAAGAGGACGTTTTAAAATGATTCACTGCCTTTAATGGGAGCAACAACAATAAAAAAATCTTATTTAGTTGTGAAAGGCATTTGAAAATTATCTATTCTATTGCAACTAAAAAGGATACTTTTTATTAGTTGTCCTTCTTTTGGGAAGTTATTAATAGCATGGACAATGGGAAAACTGAATTTTTGTCTTCAGTTATATCTTCACAAAAACCTTTGCTGTCGAAATACTGAAAAGTTCAGATGTAATAAAGTCATAACTAAACACATCAACTTACGGACTGGCTATGCAAATTTTGATAATCATCGTTAATTTGATAGTACATTCCAAGAATTTTTAGCATTTTGGTGGCGTCCGCCTTCTGCGTCGGCGACATAGAGACCGAATTCATCACTTTTTGTCCTATAGTGAATCCTAAACCTGTTTCTGAAAGAACAATTATGTAACTAATACTCGTACCCAAAATCGATAATACTACATACTTCTGTAAATCATTTGGAGATATTTTCTTCGGTTGGACAAATATAACTATCTCGCCAGTATAGTTCCAATCCTTGACCTGCTATTAGCTCCTCCCTGATATTTGCCATGATCTGTTTACTTAACTGAAAGTAGAATCGAATTTATGACAATTTTAAAGTTTTTGAAACTATTCGAACGTTTTAATGAATTATTTAATTACTTCTCTATCTTTTAACTCCTCCATCATACTGAATATAAGGACGTAGAGAACATCTACTGCAAATACTGTTTTTGGTATACCATATACTGTATGGGCAGTTGGAATACCCCGTCTCAGCTCGGAATAATCTTGAATGTCATCAAGTCTGTGAAAACATAAAATATTTCAAAACGGAAAATGTATTTCCTTTCGGTATAGTAAGGAAAATTGGGTAATGCTGTTTTAAAATAATACAGCTGATTGTTTATACTTTCTATAAGGGATATATAATCAGGTCATTAAAAAAGTATCAAACACGGAAGGATGTACATTAATTAAAATATGTTTTCTGAAGATTTTGCTTATCATTAGCTTGGCAACGGATAAAAAACGCGTGCTGCAACCCCCATATACAATTTCCCAATCTAGCAACCGTGGGGTCTTAATAACAAAAACAAGTGTTTTTGTTTGTATTCGCCTTTAAGCTATCAGTTCCTATGTTTCTAGCTTAGCGCTCAGAACAATCACATAGCAAAAAACAGTGCCTTGCCCGGCAGTGGGACTAAAAGCATTGACGATTTACTATATACGTAACAATAGGCGATTCAAATTAACTTTTTCCGCGCGCACACAATCAGCTGTTTTAGGTGATACACAGTCTCACTCGCCAGCAGGTTATAAATAAATCGTTGCGCAGTGTAGTGATTTAGTGAATGTGTGTATTTTTTGTTCTTGTTCGATTTTGGCCATAATTATGAGTGACAATAATTTATTTATAATTATTATTTATATTATATTATATTATTTATAATGCGAGTAAGTTCGAATTCGCCGGCCTCGGTGGTCTAGTGGTTAGCGCATTTTCCTTTAGATCCAAAGGAAGCGGGGTCGAACCTGGCCGACGCGACGTCGGTGAGATTTTTCTAGCGGGGAAAAATCTGAAAATGCGCCTTCTGTCGGATAAGATGTAAAGCCGTAGGTCCCGTGCCACTGCGATGTGTGACACGTTAAAAATCACTACTGGGTTGGAATTACCCCCCAGATAGGAAAAATTCTTAGTTAGGGTGTACAATGGGCCAAATGTGGCCTAAGTGCATAGAGATGCTTGGAAAACCGCGTCCTAGATCTCGCTTTTTCAAAGCAAGCAATCAAGTTCGAATTCGACAACACAGACAATTAGAACATTGTAAACAAATTTCTGTACAATCAATAACGACTCTAACATTTTTAAACATACTGAAACATGTAGGTAGATTTGCTAAAATTCACTAAAAATCACGCGTAGAAAAATAAATTGTTGGACTAAGTACTACGTACAGGACATTCAACATAGTATAAAATATGGTTTTACACGTTTGTGAAGGTAAACCACCAAACAATATGCTTAAAACAACATACGACGAGTTATTTTTCAACTCAATGAAAGTCAGAATGATTCTATCCCAAATGGTTAAACGATCTTGAGGTCAATTATTTCAGTTAGGCCAAATATGTTCACTACTGCAACATTTCTAGCTCCCGCTTTTGGAAAATAATGAAAAGCTAGATTACGGCACCTTTTACTTTTAGAATCGCAATTAAACACGCATCAAAACGTTTTGTCATTGCTTTCCTTCTTTGGAGGAAACTCCATTCTTCAAGTATTGACGTTTTAGTTGCTTAAATATATTTTATAATACACGAATGTACCTTACAATAATTTATTAAAACCAAATGATTATATTGGAATTGTCACTAGCGCCTGTGTTTCAGGAGTTCATCACAATTCCGCCAGAGGGCGTATTGCTTAGCTTCAATCGCCTATACGTCAAATCCTTGTATCTTGTTTACTTCATAATAATAAGTAAACAAGATACAAGGACTTGGCGTTTAAGTTCCTTGGTCTACTCCTTAATAATCTTTCTATGTAATATAATTAGTACTTACAGTAGAGTGGTATTATGTATATAATGTGAAAACTCTTCAATTTGTTGAATATTATCTTGAGGCACTGGCGTCCAGTGAGCCAAAACTCTAACAAGATTTTGCCAGATTTTCTTTCCGGGAACTGAGGTAATGTACTTGAACGGCTTTAAAAGTTCCTTCAAGAGATGTGGATTAGGTTTGCACGAAAGTGTGTATGTTGAAATAATTCGTATCTCTTACCTTATTCATGTAATCGCCATCTAAGCTCAGCGGGTAATGTAGAGAATTCCGAATTGGTGTCATATTTACGACCGACATTGTATTTAGCTGTTTAAAAATGTAAGTATTAGTAAGTACCGACAACACTGTTTTGGTTGCCGAAGTAGACTGTTGAAGCAATAACACTCAAGGCGTTCTTAGAAATTTTGTTTATGTATATACAGGGTGTAACATGAAGTGATGACATCCTAATAGGGACATATTCTACAGCCACAATAAAAAGAAAACATATAAACGTTTGTTCGGGAAAGCTCCCTGAAAGATACGAATAAATAAAGTTATATAAGGGTGCCAGAGATTATTCTAAACATTTACCAGATCAAAGACATCCCGGTGTGTTGACTTTCAAACGATTACGACAAAAATTTGTAAATACATGCAGTGTTAAATACGATAGTACTCCACGAAGGAAGTGTACAACTAATGAAGACAACGAATTTGCTATAATAGATTCTGTAGTAGAAGATGCGAACTGTAGCACCAGAGCTATAAGCCACCGAACAGACATATACCAGTATTCTGTGTGGAAAATATTGAAAAAGTACAACTACCATCCCTATCACATTCAACTTCATCAAGAACTGCTTAATGATGACCTTCAACGTCGACTAATGTTTTGCGAATGGCTCATCAACAAATAAATGCTCTAGCTAATTTCTTTAATTATGGCCTTCTTTCCAACGAAGGAACTTTTCATAAACCTGCAAATGTAAACCGTGACAACTTCCGCTATTACTCGGCGGAAAATCCATCATTCGTAAGTGGATAATCAATATCGATGGTCCTTAAATGTTTAGTGAGGAATTGCAGGCGAATATGTCGTTGTCCAGACTTTTTTGCAGGACACCTGAATGGTTTTTAGAACGCGGGTTTTGGGATTTATTAGAAAATATTCCGTTAAAAATTATAGAGAACTTACGGCTATAACATGACGGGTTCCTTTCACACTATAATTTGGACGTTAAAAACGTAATAAACGCTGAATTTCCCAATAGATGGATTGGGAGGGGAGGTCCAGTGGCTTGGCCGTCAAGGTCCCCCAACCTGACCAAATTAGGTTTCTTTCTATAGGGTTTGTAAAGATGATGATGAAAGTTCATAGAATTCCCCCAACGACGAGAGAAGATATGAAAATGCCACATGCCACATGCTTTTAGAGACATAACATTTGCAGTGTTAAGAAGGGTGAACAATTTCTTTATGCATCGATTAAATTTAAATATTTTGATGTTAGTATACCTTGTATTTGGTTATTCGCATATAACTGCTATTTCGCAACGAAAAACGCAAGTCATATAAAACCTGACAACATAAGTAGTTTGCTGACAGTTAGCTATTGTTTCAACGAAAGCCCGATTTTTGTTTCTGTTCTAAACAGCCCAGTAAAACATAGAAATATTTATAGTTTAAAATGTCAGTAAATAATTCATCTTCTGCAAACTCCTATATTCACTAATATATTTTTTAAAACAAAATAGAATTACATCGTATTACCAACTTTTCTGTTAGCTTTTTAATAATTTCTAAATATTGTCAAAACTAAAAACGCAAGTCATATAAAATATATAAAATATAATACGTTTAAAGACCATCGAACAATAAGCCAGAAAATGTAAAAATATATAGTATTCTATTTAAAAAATGAGATATTAGGAATTTTATTGAATGTGTTTGTACATTAGGATAATCCAGTATAAGATATTTAAATTCTTCCCATATATTCCCAATCGTTGGATTGGGCGAAACAGCCCTTTAATTAATTGGTCGCCTAGGTCTCCAGACCTCACGCCACTTGACTTCTTTTTATGGGGGACTATAAAAAATAAGGTGTATAAATCAAAACCCCAAACACTAGAAAAACTTTGCGATCGCATTAGGGACGCTTGCCACAGTATAACTAGGCAACAGCTACGAAGAGTGATAAACAACAATACACGACGCATAGACAAATGCATAATGCAAAATGGTGGACTAATTGAAATAACTACTATTTAAGTTCATTATTATTGTTAGTTATTCTATTTCTTTTTTGTTTGTTTTTGGGTTGCTCTAATACAATAAAAATGTGTTCAATTTGTATACGGCTAATTTTACATTTAAAATGAAAGATTTTGTTAATTTGGCTTACGTTTTTGTTGGACTACCCTGTGGTAAATTTAGTTGCTGCTTGGGAAGCATTCGGTATTATTAGAATATCCACTAAATGTCTTTAACTCGCGTCACTTTTTTTATCATCAAAAAATTTAAAAAGGTCCCAGATGGGACACCCTATATTTAAGAACTATAAAATGGGTATAGTAGGGTTTTAAGTGGTCCCGAATCAGAATCCGCTACTTTTGCTCTGAAAAAAATCCCTAATAGTACTTCTCTAAATTGCGACCCCAAAAAGAGATCAAGTTGGCCATGAGTTTAGTCGTCAAAACAAGTGCGTTTAAAGCCTATTTCAGAAATCTATCCAACAAGAAAAAGTTTACGGAAATCGGTTGGAAAATGCAAATTTTACGAGGGTGGATCACACTATATATATATATATATATATATATATATATATACAC